>CAJVPN010000364.1:0-30318 GCA_910592215.1 Entrophospora candida
TCATTTTAACTTAAAATAATGGAATCCTGGAGATTTGTCATTTTTTTCCAGGCAGATTTCTATTTGTAATACAATTTTTTGTTTTCTATCAAATAGGACAAATCGAATTTTCCAAAAAGATTTTTAAGAAACCTATATTGACCCAAATTGGTATTATACAAAAGCAATAATAATTTCTATAAATATTTGTTTAACAATATTTATATTTATGCTAAGGTTGTCTGTAGTATCCATAACGGGGTTCTAGAAAGTTACAACAGAAGAACTTGTATAACTCTTTTGGTTATAAAACTGGCAAAAATTTTTGCTAAATTTTACTTATTGATTTTATTTTTTCTTGTCATTAATTAGTAACTTAAATTGTTTTTTTATTTATAATTTTTAATCAATTTCAACAATTATTAAAAAAAAAAATGTTTACGCATCAATCTTTGGATAATAATATAGATCTACGACGATTTTTGGATAATATGAATTCACAATCATTGGATAATAATAACATAAATAGTATAAATCTACTATCACTGGATAATAATATAAATCCACAATCATCGGATAATAATATAAATCGACTATTTTTTGTTGAATCTCACATAAATCCACGACTGTTGATCAATAATATAAATCCACTATCACTGGATAGTAATATAAATACACCATTATTGGATAATAATCAAATATCATATTCATCATTATTTTATACGGATGCATCGATTTATAATATAGATCTGAATCAGTTGTGCTCACCACATCATATAAATTTATCGACTAATATAAATAATAACCAAACACCATATTTGCAACAACTTGAACCAATTTCTCAATTACCAAATTACCCAGATCTATATACATATCCTTCTAACGAGCAACCGGTTTATACGACATCACAGCCTGAATTGAAATCAGATGCACCTAGTATTACAACAAATATACAACCGAATAAGGATAAGAAACCACGAAAGAAACCACGAAAAAAAACGGAACCTTACATAAAGCGCACACATGCTCGTATTGCATGCAATTTGTGTCGTAAAAATCGCCTAAGGTGCGAGGAAAAAAAAGAGGGCTCTAGTTCTTGCAATAGGTGTATTGGAGAGAATGTGCAATGTATTTTAGATGAAAATCCGGGAAAACGAGGCTGCAAACTTAATAGCAAAAATAAACCTAAGGTAAAAAAAAATCAAATTTTTTCAATATTCTCTCTCTGTTTCAAATAATCATCCATTTTCTTTAATAGGAAATTAGAACAGAAAACCGTGATATCAACACTGCTGATAGTGTCGAAGTTACTAAACCATGTTGTCATGGTAACAATGGAGCAATATCTGATAACCTTGATTTAAAAGGTACTTCTAGCATTTTGAGTCCAAAAATAAGACAAACACAAGGTAATAGCAATGATGAAAATAAAAATAAAAATAAAAATAGTAGCAAATACTACTAATGATAATACCTACATATTTCCGTAAATCTAGCTGATGTTGACGTTGACACTCATGTCAATAATAATTTTAATGGTACTTGTAAGTAATGTAAATTAATTAACTAATTTGTTTGTTCGTTCTTATTAACAAAAAAATTTTTTAAGCGCTTGTTTCTGATGATGGTAGTGGTGATGACTTGCAAGGTAAATTGATAACAATACTAAATACAATATTATATATGTAACTAACTTTCTTTAAAATTTTGTAGGAGGTAATTGTTTGCAACAACTGGAGAATGGCTATGCTTTACCAACCTCAACTTATAATCATCAAGCCAATGATCAGCAACGATCAAATATTTATTTTTTACATTGGGGTGAGCATGTTGCGGAATTTACGCAAGAATTTGGTATTGTTATTGATAGAAAAAATGTAAGTGAAGGCCGCAAACTTAAGAGCAAAAATAAGCCTAAGATAAAAAAATCAATTTTTTTCAATATTCTTTCTTTATTCAAATAATTATTTCTTTTTCTTAATAAATAGGAAAACAAAACAGAAAACCGTGATAACAATTCTGCTGATAATACTGTCGAGGTTATTAAACAATGTCGCCATGGAAATAATGAAGTAGTGGCTGATAATCTTAATTTAGAAGGTACTTTTAGTATTTTGAGTCCAAAAACACAAGGTAATAGCAATGATGAAAATAAAAATAAAAATAAAAATAGTAGCAAATATTAATATTACTAATGGTAACATATACGTACATATTTCCGTAAATTCAGTTAATGTTGTTGACACTAGTGTTCCTAACCGAAAATCAAATTTTTTACGAATATTCGAAAATCAATTTATTCAAGGATATTCGAATATATATAATTTATTTCGTAATTATTTTGGATACTCGTAATTATTTTTGGATACTCGTAATTATTATGGATACTTGTAATTATTTTGGATACTTGTAATAATTTTGGATATTATCAATTGATAACAAATAGTACTAACTTATTTGTATTTTATTTATATTTTATCAATCTATGTAATCATATTATATAATAAAAATTTTTTAAAGATAATAAAAAAATAACTTATATTGCTACAACAATTTAAATATTTGTTCAGAAACATCAAAATAATTTTATTATTGAAAATGAAATGGATCACAGTGAGCATGATTTGAATAATGTTTCTATTTTAAAACAAATATTGCAACCTGATAATGACGTGGTTGGTAATTATAATGAAATATCACATTATCTCTCTAGTAATGTAAGGAATGATATTGATCCATTTAAATGGTGGAATGGAAACAAAAGCAATTTTCCCATTTTAACAAAATTGGCAAAAAAATTTTTATGCATCTCAGTTACATCTGTTGCTTCTGAGAAATTATTTAGTGATGTAGGAAATATCATTACTGCCAAAAGGACTAATCTAAAACCTGAACAAGTGGGAAAGATGGTATTTCTGAAACGTAATTTAAAAATAGTTCAACCATTTTCTTAAATTTTCAATGTTTTTTTCTTTTATAGCAAATATAATTTAGTAGATACATTTGTGATTTGTTGAATATTTAAATATTTACAAATACAAGTATTTGAAATATTTTAAATAAAGTATTTGAAATATCTGAAATAATTAATAATTACAAGTATCCAAAATAATTACGAGTATCCAAAATAATTACGAGTATCCAAAATAATATTCGAAATTCGTAATTTTAGATTTACGAATATTCAAATATGGAGTTATAATTATGGTTAGGAACCCTACTTTGGAAATTATCTGCAAATAATTAACAAATGGGGGTTAAATGATATGCACGAGTTTGCTATGTCTTTTTATTGTAAAATATGATTTCCTACTAAGCTGTTCCTCTGTACAGAATTGATAAATTTTTAAATCAGATGTAAATAAACATTGTTCTTTTCTAAAATCAAACTTATTAACTCTGGATCCAGAAAACAGTAATATAATAATAATATTTGATACTGTTTCCATATTTGTAATAACTTGCAGATTGGTTAAATAATCAGCAAGTTATTTAACTAATTAACAGTTTAAAAGTTCAAATAGTTCAAAAAAAGATTTCAACCAGTTAAATTGCCAATACTGCGATTTCTTGTTAGAACGGTTCATTTTAAATTGAGTTTTCATAAAAGATTTTTTGCCCTTTTTTAATAACCTCAAAGTTGCACAAGTTTACTATGTTGATATGTCAGCAAATTTCCTAGAAGTAGATTTTCCATTTATTCTAATCAATCAAATAATTTAATTTCTCCAAAGAAAGGTTTTTAATTTTATGATTTGATTTCTATTTTTACACAATCAACGATAATTATACTTATATCAAATATCTGTAATGAAATTCTAGAAAGTTACAAAGCACTATTATTAATAAATATTCAAGTTTTATTATTATCAGGGTTAAAATTTCTTCAATTAATAAAAAATGGATCATTATATCAGCAGCTGCTGCAATCACCAGCCAATAACTGCGACTTTCAACACCTAATTAAATAGGCAAAAATTTTATTCTTATATCTATTTTTTCACATATATTTGTTTATACGCGTGTCTAATCGTAACTTTGTAGAGAAGGATCTTAGCTTCAAAACTAAGGCTGGCAGCGTAAAGGGATTAAACCCTAATTTAGTAATAATTGTCTTGACTAAACTTGACTTAACATATTAATATGATTAAATAGTTTAGTCAGTTTAGCCAGCCCTATGAAAAATAAAATACGAATTAACGTATGTTAAATACGTTTTCAATTTTAGCGTGAAATACGGAATTGATACATACTGAAAAGCCGTATATAATAATAAGGTACATAATTTTTGGCATATTAATACTAATATTGGAAAGGTTCTAGTATGTTTTGATTCCGCGTATAAGGTACGTAATGTATAAAATATTGAAAAGAATACATTTATTTTATTCATTATTATTATAAAACATGTAGTATTTCATCAACAAGCTTACAACTGAGAACGCAATGTGAGCTTCTGCTATGCGTGAACAAAATGAATTTATTTTAAGTTGGGTTTGGATCGTATCTTCTTTGTAGCAAAAAGCAAAAAAATAACATCATTCAGGCCAAATCAATAGTCTATTTTATTAAATTCAACACATATAAATATTTCATACAACACCCTCACAACAATATGTATCTTCTACATCATCTTCAACATTTATTCGAATTTACACAACAAATATATTGAATTCATAAATCCGTCCATGACAAATTTATCAAAGGAATATCAGATGTAATGAAACTTTAAATTATAATTGTGTTAAAAGCAATAACGGTCTGTATTAATATATCTTATGTTGAAGAGAAATGGTTTGAGTAGATGAATAAACAAATGTGAATAACAGAGAAAAAATCATTCGCAGAATAATTATCGTGACTCATTTCTATTGATAATATGAACAATCAACAATTTAATCATCGAACTAGGAGAACAAATTTCTATATTTAATAGTAAAGCAAATCTTGTCAAACAAATAAAAAGAACGGTTGAGTGAAAATAAGTAATTATAAGAAATTATTTTTAGTATACAAAATGAGTGGTAATTTTCATTCTTCAACTTCTACCTATTCTACTACTCCAACGACAACCTTAGCAGTTATAACACGTCTGATATTTGTAATTAATTTTTTTTTCAACTTTTACTTCCGATACAATATCAAATGTCACCACAATCTCGATTTACTTCTCGGACCACGACCTCAAATTCAAATTCAATCTCAATCTTTACTTGAAACACAATCTCAAATTCCATTCTCAATACAATAATCCCAACTCCCGACCTTTTTTTCACCACATTCTCGATTACAACAAAGAGAACTTACGATTTTGAATTCCCAAGTAAGCCACGAATCATACTCAAGGGATCATTATCATTGAAATGGGTCTATTATTCTTCAACAAACTAATCGAGCACAATTTAATTCATGACAACAAATGTCAGTCATAATAATGGATTAGATGTGTATCTTGATCTCGTAATCCTAAATTTAAATGATAAAAATCTTTCCGAGGTTTTCTATACGTATTGATAATTCTATTGTATTGGTAGAAATTTATGTAAATTTTTTGGAATGAAGTAACTTTAATATGAATTTAATTTTTAAAACCTCAATGATTTCAAGCTCAAAAGTAAACTTAACAAAATCTTCCTTTGGTTACAAGTTGATTATTCAATAACATTCATATTAAACCAAAAGGATGTTTGGAATTTGGTTAATCAAGTTATGGAACAATGGATGCTGAACATTCCATTTATTTACGGTGAAAATTGTTGTCAATTAACTTTACAGCTTAATATTAAAATCAATTAAAACCCTTTCGTGTAAGATTAATATCAATAAAAACCATTTACTTTCTTTCTGCTTTCTTTTGCGAACCAAATGAATAAATAATTCTAAACTTTTTTTCGCCCGCTATAAGAAAATGTGACATTGTTAAACGTTAGACTCAAGTATCAAGGAATAGCAAGGCTGCAAAGGCTGCAAAAGTAACCTTGCAAAGAAATATCCGGGTAAGCAGAAGAAAGCTTCAAGAATTTTATCAGGGATGTAAATGTCTTTGAAGGCAAGTATTTCCATTGCTAAATCATTTCTAATGTCGCACGTCTATCAGTGTGTAATTGGAGTTGGAAATAGTAAACCATTTTTCAAATGAAGATTGTTTACAATCAACATTTGCCATCAAGTAATAGAAGTATTAATTGATTGATTATTCAATGAATCAATATATAATAATTAGTTAGTCATAAAACCTTCCAAGAGTGAGGAAGAATCCGCCATTCATTATCAATTCCGTAATTGATAATCAGTTAAAATAATTAAAAGTAATTTGATCTTGTTGTTGTTTGCGAGCATTCCTTGCGAGTAAGTTTTTAAAATACATCCTTTTAATAATAGCTGCAAATAAATTTTGCAACCAAAGCTGTAGTTGTAAATTTGTCTATTTGAAAAAAAAATTCTATATTATTTTTATCAACAGCAAATTTTTTACATGAAATAATTTCTCGATCCAAAGTTATGCAAAATTATTTATTTTTTGATGCATAACAAATAAATAAACAAATCATAATAAAAATGGAAAATTTCTAGAACAATTAATTTTAATAATTTAATCGCTTAATTATCATCATTTATTTCCTCTCTTTCATTATTATTATTATTATGAATGTCACCGATGTGATTAGTTGAGGGTGACAATGATGAATTTGATTCATCCAAATAATCTTCCATATCTTTCATATCTTGAGTATTTCCAATAAAATCTTCAGTATCTGCAAGATCTTCAGCATCTGTGTTAACATCAATGTATTCCATATCTTGAGTATTTCCAATAATCTCCCTAGTATCTTCAACATTTCCAACATCTTCAATACTTGTATTAACCTCAATATCTTCAATATCTTTAGTATTTTCGATATCTTCAACATTTCCAACATCTTCAGAACTTATATGAACTTCAATATCTCCAATATCTTTGGTATTGTTAGTATCTTCAACATTTACAATATTTTCAGTACTTGTATTAATCTCAACATTTTTAGTATTTTTAGTATCTTCAACATTTCCATTATCTTTAATACTTGCATTAATCTCAATATCTTTAGTATTTTCAGTATCTTTAACATTTCCAATATTTTTAATGTGAGTATTAGCCTTAATATTTTGAATATCTTTAGTATTTTCTACATTGTTTTTACTAGTATTCTCAACATTTAAATCGTCTGAAATATTGTTTTCTGAAATCTCCAAATCACTCAATACTTTATTTTCCTCTTCATCAGATCCCTCCAATTCTAAATTATCATCATCATTGTTATCAACTAAATTGTCATTATCATCAGATAAATTAACATCATCGTAGTTATCGTCATCATCATCACCATCATCACCATCATCATTATCATCGTCATCATCGTCATCGTCATTATCCATATTATCATCTGAATTATTAGAGCCATCACAATTATTAGAATCATCAGAATCATCCATATTATCATCAGAATTATCAGGTCCATTTGAATTATTATAATCATCCGAATTATTAGAGTTTTCTTCTTCTTCTTCTTCATCTGAGTCAATCGAAAAATTTAATACTAAATATTAAATATCAATTATCTTATATTAATTATTAATTATTTGCATAATTAAACATCAATCAATCATTACATGGACATCATCATCAGCAATAAAATTATAATAATAATTCATGTTATTGTTATTACCTGCATCATATTCCAAAAGTCTCATTTTTTTACGAGCAGTTTCGTATTGATTACCAACCAATATATATTTCCTTATATCACAATCATCTATACATTTCACCTTTTCATCTTTGACAATTTTTTCCAATTTTTCTTCTGACAGCTGCTTCACCCGCCTACTCAACTCTAATTCACGTTTAAAACTTTTTGGTTTTGATTTTGATGAACCTGGAAAATTGTTGAATAAAAATATATTGTTACTGAAAAATCTTGGCATCGTCAATAGATAGATATAGATGTATATATAGGATTAATAATTTTATTGGTAGGAACTGTTCAAACTGTTCAACAATAACTATTATTGATATATTGTTATATTAAGAAAAAGACTAATTACACGTGTAAAAGGAAAAAAGACTTTATGAAAAATAAATTAGAAAGAAAAATTTTTTTGGTTTTTTTTGATGAAGAAACAAGAAATTATTATGATTTGTAAACAAACATTTATTTTATTTATACAATTATATTAAAACTATTACAACGTCATTCATCAATGATTAAAATATATTAGTAACCAATGATTTTTTTTATTGCAATTATAATGATTTATTAAGTTCCTTACGCAATATTTTTGTAATGTTTGCAGAATTAAAATTTTTATAAAATAAAAAACAAACATAAACATCATGACCCATACACAAATTAATACAATTAATTTATTCATTCATTCATCCCAACAATGCTTTTATCTTGAATATCTTCGGCTTTATCTGATGATAATGTAGGAATTGGACACACTTTCTCTGCCTTTTCCAATAATTCTAAAACTTCTTGGTCCTCCGTCTATTATTATTATAAATTATATAAAATACTATGTATATATGTATATATGAGAAACATACATTATTTATTTATTCTTAAACTGATTGATACCTGAGTGAAATCTTCATACCATTGTCCGATACCCATTAAATTCTCTGGTGTCAAAACACATACAACATCGTCTACTTTTTTAATTATTTTCGAAATGGTGTCAGAGGCTGCTACTGGTACCGCCACGACCAATTTTTTGGGATTTCTAGAAATACAATAATAATGATAATAATAATAATAATACTATTAATAAATAACTTTGGGAAGTTTTAAAAAAAAATTTTTAAAAATTAAGATTAAGATTACAATTGTTTTAATGAAGTGCAACAAGCACTCATTGTTGCACCTGTTGCGATTCCATCTACGATGTTTATTGTTTGTTTGTTATTTATATATTTTACTGCTAATCATATCTGATATTATTATTTTTCCGTACTAACCATCTACCAATATTACGATCTTTCCAGATACATCAACAGGGGTTTTACCCTTGCGATATTTTTTATTACGACGTTGTAATTCGCTTTTCTTTATTACAGTTAGAAATTATTTGGTTAGTAGTAGTAGTTGTAATTTCTAACGAAATCATCACTACATGATTTATGAGAAATATGATTTATTATTACACACTTCTTTAGCGATAACACGTTTAATCGACTTCTCATCAATTCGTAACATATCAATAATATCATGGTTAAAAACTGTAGCTGTCTCGGTAATTGCACCCATTGCTAATTCCTCTTGTCTGAGTTTTTTTTACCATGTAATTTACAAACAAAATTCCTATTTGCGATTACTAAATAATGCAATAAATGTAATTACTTGCCCTTCTACACCTAGTTTTCTTACTAGGAATACATCCAAAGGAGCTTTTAATTTTTCTGATATTTGATAAGCAACCGGCACCCCACCTCTAATATCATAATATACCGCTAAATATTAATTATTCTAATCATATTCATTATATTACTGATCATCCATCTATACCTTGGTAAAGCCAATACGATAAAATCTTTGCTGTCATTATTATACTTGTTGATTAAACGATCTGCGAGCATTTTTCCCGCTTGTTCTCGATTTTTGAATCTCATTTTTTTATTTTTTTAATATTTTTAAAAAAATTATTTTTCTGTGAAAAAAATAGATATTTATTTATAATTTATTTCCATGCGTGCGTGATTAATATATTAGTATTAGTATAAGTTACTGTGTGAAAAAAATTTTTTTTTGAAATCATCATGCATAAATTGGTATTATTAATTTGATTGGTCATTATAACTATTATTAGTATGATGCAGAACCTCCTAGATTTTTCATGACCTTTTAAAAAAAGAGCTCAACATTTTAAAATTTAACTATTACTATTAAATCGATAGAACAGGTCTCTCTAGCTTTAATAGAAAAAACAATTTGTGTAAAGTTTTATTCCTTTTTAGGATTAAATTTATTATAAGCATATATGACTGATTTCTAGATTTGGTCAAAAATGTTACCTTCATTTATCTAATTCCATTTTTGACACAACATGTTTGGTTCTGCACCATAGTTTATTTTCTGTTTTTATCTTATTATACATATATTTTCCTAATATATCTTATCCTTCCTTATTTTTCTTAATACGTTCTTAATAATATTGAATGCAGGAATTATAAGTGTCAGATTGGATCAATTTTGTTATGTTATGCAAAATATAAATAGTAATAATTGATTTATTTTATTAAATAAAGGTTTTATTTGATACATACTAAAAAATTCCCCAAAACAAATGAATCTTGTGCGTAATATAAAATTTTTGTATATAAATTGATGTTATTTCTTCACGAAAAACTTTCCACAACTATTATTTATACCTTTTCCCAAACATTCATTTACACTTTTCAATAAACTATCATTTATATATTCCCATTTAAACTTCGTATCATAAATCATAAACTCCCTTTCCCCCCTAATCTTTCTAATAAACTTAAAACTTCTTTCATCATGACATCGTATAGTTTATTATTTTCAGATAATAAAATTTGTAGCGAGAGAAATAAATCAATAATCAATTTTCCAAACAAGCATCATCTAACATTCACTTATCAAATCAACAACAACAACGTCGAGAAAACTTATTATTTCAGTCATAATATAGAAAATCATGAATTCTACATCCAAGAAATAATTAACAAAGATGTAATAATAACAGAAAGTGGCAAATTGGACAATGGATACGAATTGGGATTTCCATTCCAAGTCAATCAACAAATATTTTATTATGCACAAAGTAATCAAACAAAGCGTTGGTTCATTCAGGAATTGTTGGTGGATGGAAAGCTGGGAAAAGTGACGGATCGAGGACAATGGTTGAATGTTTATCAAGTGATATTCCCATTTCAACCATCTTCTTCTTCTATTAAAGCTTATTATTTTGGTCACAATGTAGATTCCAATTATTGGTTTATACAAGAATTGTTGGAAGGTGGAAAATTGGGATTGGAAGTTTGTAATGGACATTGGGAAGCACCATGCCATATTCTGATTCCATTCAAAATAAAAGATAGAGATTTTTTTTATTCCCATAACTTGGATAGTTGTGAATGGAATATACAAGAATTGTTGTTTGAGGATGCTGATAATGAAGTTGATGGCGTTGGTAGTAAAGTGGTTGCTAAAGTGGTCGTTATTGATAACGGAAGATTGAAGAAACCGTTTCCGTTGAACTCCATCTTTAAACTAAATAATGTCAACAACAACAACAATAGTGACAACAATAAAACTGTTATTTTCTCTTATAATAAAGAAACTAAATTCTGGTTTATTCAAGGAATTTTGAGTAGTGGAAAAATGGGTTTTAAAATAACAAACGGTACCTTCAACTATCATTACGATTCTTTCATCTCTTTCTCAACCAACAACAATAAAACTTCCATAATAGGAAGAATCGCTAACAAATGAAAAGATTTAGAAAATAATGATGAAAATCAATTTATAGAATTTAGAATTTATCAATATAGAATTATTTTTTTGTATCTAATTTTTTTTTTCTCCAAATAAATACCATCACTTACACGTCAATCGATTATCAAAAAATCTTAAACGAAAAGGATTTAGTGTAACCTATTTTCCAAAGTTTAATTTTTATAATGAATTTTTATACATAATTTTCCAAGATTTCTAAAAAAAATTTATTTCAATTTGTGATTATAATAACCTTTGCAATAATAAATAAACTATTGAATGATAATTTGTGAAAATAAAAATAGTAAACTACTATGAAGTATGTAAAATTATTTGCATTATTATTAATTTCTAAATCATTTATGATAATTATATTTTGTGTATATTATTATACAATTGTTATTTTACAATAGGTTGGAAATAATCACTAAAGGTGAAGGTAAATTATTGGATGAAAGGAAATCGATAATTGATATGATTATTCATTGGATGATGATGAATTAATTAGAGACTTATTCACTATAATGTTTATATTTTACCATAGTAGTTGGAATAGAAAGATCCAAAAGAAGAAAAATTACATCAATAAATACAAACATAACAGCAGCATTTAAAAAAAATTTAAATGGATTTTATAACAATAACAATATCAACAACTACAACTACAACAATAGCAATAACAATGATGATGATGGTTTTTTTTCTTTCAACTATTATTTTTAATCATTATCTTAATTAATCAATTAATCCATTAATTAATAAATGAATTGAATTTATTTTATTTTATTTTTTCTTTGGTTTAATAATGCAGATAGAAATCACACATCAGAAGAAATTGTTAAAATCCAAGATGTGTTGATTATCATTAATAATTATATCCACAATAGATCAGAAGATTATTTTGTAAGATTAGAGAAATTGTTTAAATTAGTTAAATTAATAAAAAGCCAAGAAAAATTAAAGTTAAATTATTCAACGAAAGATTTCTTCAAGAGGTGAGAAGTTGTTTAATATTATGATATAGAGAAGGTGGAAGGGGAGTATGTATAGTGGTGAGGGATGAATGTGGACATGGAGAGTATATAATATATAATATTGACATATAATTTCACACATATAATACATATCATTTAGCCTGAGATATTGTGTGTCAGATCCAATTAAAGAAATAAGGATTGTTGGATATAGATTATTGAGATATTTGATAACTGACACAAAATCATTAGAAGATATAATCAATTTAAATTATAAAATATTCATCATGAGGTAAATCTAATTTGATAATCTAATCGATTGATTAATTTATTAATCTTTTTTACAATTTTTTCATTCATTCATTTCAAATATTTTTCCACAAAATCTATTTCACAAAGATCACTCTCGAAGGATCCTCGATCATTCAATGATGAACGTGAAGAAGTTCTCAAACTTGTTAGATCGTTTTTTGATGTGCCAAATGGTATAAAACTTATACCTTTGGGAATATTAAAATCAATTGTATCAATTGCTGAACAATCTGATGACAAATTGAAAATAATGAGTTTAGAAACATTAATTGAAATCAGTTAAGATTTGCATGATTAAATATTTTAATATTGACTATTATTATTATTATTATTATTAAAAAATAATATTCCATCTAACATATCATTTTCAGTGATTCGTGAACCTGAAATCATAATAAAATGCGGTGGAATGGGAATTATTTTAAAATCGTTGATTGATGGACCAATAGACATGCTGGAATGCATTATAATGTCATTATTATACATTCTTGATATTCCAGAAACTCGTGATTATATTAGACCAGGAATTGATTTGGAAATTGTAATTTCAATATTCACCGGTTCATTCAAACATTCATCACCAAATAATAATTATAGCAACAATAACAATAAGAGTAATAATAGTAATGGTAATAAGAATAGGAGTAATAGCATTAGTATAGAAGACGATTTAAAAATAAAAGCTAGCACTAAAGCAATATCCCTATTACTAAAATCCTGGACTGGAATGGTTTATTTGTGTTTTAATGATCGACAATCGCTCAATTCCATTGTTGAATCCTTGAAAATATCTCCAATCGACACAAAGGTACCTTAAATGCACTAATAATCACGTTAATAATAGTACTAATAGTTATCATTTTATCTATTCAAAAAAAACCCCCATATTTTTTAGAATGTTATAATAGAAATGTTTTTTGATGTTCTTAGAATAAATGGTACTGAGTTATCTCAAAGATATTTATCAAGGAAAAAAAATCCATCTTTGATTGATAATGTTAATTATAATGATGACGACAATGATAATGATTACCAAAATTTCAAGGATCTATCATCATTAGAATTTTATTCTAGTAGTAGTAATAATAGCAGTACATTACAAAATCAAAATAAATTAAACATGATTGATCATCATTTGGCTATTTTATTAGTTGTTTTAATTGATGCTGGACTTCTCGAGGTATTTATTTATTACAAGTAAATGAATAAATAGATAATTATTATTATTATTTCTATCTTTAATTAATTAAATTGAAATTAATCATTATAGATTCTAGTTGAAATGGTCGAAAAGAATCAGGATCAAGAACTAACAAGAAAATCAATTATATTTATTAGCGAAATTTTGAAATTATCAAGTAAATTACTGCCATCATCAAGATTTATTAAAATACAAGTAATGTATAATACGAATAAAAAATACATTAACTAAAGCGTTTATGAAGAAATACATAGTACATCCAAAATTAATAATTAATTCCATCTCCCTCACACTTTTATTGATAGTCACTGTCAAAATTGTTTGATTTAGCGACAAGGTTTGATGATGAAGTACTAAGAAATGCTGCAACGGAAGCTTTATCATATATTTATTACTCGAATAAATGTCCAACTAGATCAAACACTATTAAAAACAACAACAGTAATCATAACCATAACAATAACAATAATCACAACCACAATTATAATCATAATGATAAGAATGACAAGAATAAAGCTTCAAACCATTCAAGTTCAAATTCAAAAGTTTCAAAAAATTCAATAATACAGATCGACGATAATCAATTTAGAAATATGCTGATCGAGACGCAAGTATTGACAACAAAAGATTACACTAAATGGGAAGTCAAGCCAATAATGGAATTATTACAAAAAATATTATTAAACCCAAGAAGATTAGAAGAATCCATTAAAATAAATTTCATCAAATCATTGTTAGTATTTCTAAGCCCTAACTCAAGACTATTCTCGGATATTGTACGATCAGAAGAGAATGAGAAGAAATACGTTGATGTAGGGTGTACGCTCTTGACAACATTGTTAAATAATAGTTATGGTGTCAAATATTTGGAGAAAAAGTCGTTTTTGAGGCATATTTCTGATTGCTTGAATCAATTGATTCCGATGAATGGGATTTCTGAGTCGGAACCTTTATTCTCAAAAGATCAAATTAATAAAACTTTAACCTTTGGATATTTTAAAATCATTGGAATACTTTGTAAATGTAAAGAAGGTCTCAGGTAATCAAATAATAAATTATGTGTAGTCTAATAAGTAAATATATCTGTTTAATTGCGTTTATTAATTATTTGGAAATGTATTGTTTAGATTATTGGAAAAATTTAAAATATTAAATACATTTTATCAATTGAGTGAATTAAATGGACGTGAGGATATCATCAAATCAATAATTAACAATCTAGATTATAGCATGCAAGTATTCTAGGATTTTATATAAAATAAACCATAATAAATAATAATAATGATAATGATATTAATATTTTTAATAGTGATGGTCATTCGCGTATTATATTATCAAAAGTTATGACATCCGGAACAAAAGTATATTTCAAATATAAATGCAACTATTACTATTAATTTCCAATTTTAATTAATAATTTTATTTCTGATAATAGCGTGTAAGATTATATTCGACAAATTATTTGGGAATACTTTTAAAAAAAACCGAAAAAAATCTTACAGAATGGGCGGTTCAATTGTTGATCACCCAGGTTACCTATTTAAATAATAATGTAATTTATCAAACCGCTAATTAAATTACTAATTAACCGATCTTTCTCTAATTAGTTGTATGATCCTATGATAGAAGTTTGTCAAATGGCCATAAAAATACTAGAAGAATTATGCGACAGAAATATTGATAACATAGAACTGATGATTAAATATAGACCATATTTAGACCATTTAGGAGAATTTGGAAATAACTTGTTATTGAAATTCTTGTCAACTCCAATTGGATTCAATTATCTTTATGAAATTAATTATTTAGAGAGAGAATTGATTGATTGGTTCAATGTAATATTTACATTTATATTTATATTGAGGCTTGGAAGTTGTGAATCAATAATCTAATTTATTTAATTATTACGACTTGATTTCTATATTCAATCAGGTGAAAAATCATTATTATGTTATACAGTTGGAATTAAAGTTATCTTTAAAACTGGATAAGAATGAAAACAATGTGTAATTATATACTTATTATGTCCTTGGTATTATAATTATAATTATTTATATAATTTATCTATTAATTGATTAATTAGTAAATCGCTTGATGGATTGACCCCGCCTCATTTCTATGGGGAACTAATTAAAACAATTGAAGGCTGTCAGATGCTAAGAGATAAAGGCCATTTTACGGAATTTTCTAATTATATTAAAAATCATGGAATGGAAGATACAAATTATCCAATAATTAAAAAATTAAAATCAGTTCTTTGGGCTGTTGTAAGTATTTAACAAATCAACGTGTTGGAGGTTGGTGGGCAATGGGCAGCGAAGTGAATGAATAAACGATGGGAGATTAACAATCACAATAATGATTTATTGAACTCAATTTTTCCAATTTATTAAATAATGATATTATTATTATTATTATTATTATTATTTTAAAAAAGGGAAATATTGGATCATCAAAGAATGGATTAACATTTCTTGACGAAGAAAATATTATTAAAGAAATTGTTCACATTGCTGAAAATTCAAATGTTTTATCATTAAGAGGGTAATTAATTATTGAAATTAATATAATAAAAATTACAAAACTAACTTCTGAAAAAAATTTAGAACATGTTATTATGTTTTAGGATTAATATCGAAAACTTTAAAAGGCGTTGAGATATTAAAAGATTTAGGATGGGAAAGTAATTACGATCCCGATTTAGACTTATTTACTGGATTATGTCTACCAATTGATTACAAAAAATTCCTTACCGTAAGTTTATTAATTAATTAATTTACATTTGGAGGAAAATAATTTAAAATAATTTATCTGATTAAAGGTTCCAAAATGGGAATATAAAGGAGCTGATGTAATATTACAAGAAAATACTATGCAAAAACCAATCCCGTCGTTTGAAACTGAAAAAATATTGTTAAAAACTGTTTCTAACCTAACAAATCACATTCTATCAAATATTGAATCGACCACCAGTCTATCAAAGTAATTGTTATTGTTAATATTATCATCATTAAGGAATAAATAAATAAAATTCTATTAATTTTTTAATTTATTTATTTAGAATTAAATCCAGAAATCCGGAAATATTTACCAATTTTACAACTTATTACAAAGTAATTCAAATGCTATCAATTTATCAATACAAATTACCTGCAAGAAGATACATTACTGAATTATTCCATATAGATTTTAATTCTAAAGTATTTGAAGAATTGGATAATTATGACAATAAAGATAATTATTGTATTGACAATGGTAATAATGGCAATAATAACAATGGATTTATTGTTAAAGATAATGATGATGAATTAATAAAAGTTGGCGCTGGTGCCAATGGCATAAGAAACGACGTAGCTAACAACAACTGTTTTAAAAATAACAATAATATTAATAGTTGTAGTAATAAGGTTATTACAAAACCAAAAGAAACGTTAAATCCAATTGTAATTATCAAAGGTTTCAATGTAAAAAAATAGATTGATTGATATACATAAATATATATACATATATGGTTTATGTGGTTTAGAGTATATTAGTATATACGTATGTACATTTTTTTATAAATAATTTTTTTATTTTTTATTTTTTTTATTTTTATAAATAGAACTGTCAACTTGTGTAAATAATTTATATATTAAATTCAAAATTTTTTTTGTTATATTTATTTATTTATTTATTTATTTATTTATTTATTTATTTATATTATATTTAATATTTATTTATTTATATATTTACAATTTTATCAAATTTGAATTGAAAAGGCCTCCCAGTGGCCACTAATAAAAGAAAGATAGACTTTCTGTGAAATAAACAATAAAAGATTTCCAGCAGCAAAAAAGAAATAAAAGCATCTTAGCCAGACCAAAGAAATAATAAAAGGCCCCTCGGCCAGATCAAAGAAATAATAAAAGGCCCGGCCAAACAAAAAAAGAACTTTTTTTAATTTTAAAATTTAACATTTGAATTACAAATAATGAGTGCCAGGTTGTGAAGAAAATTGTGGAAAACCATCTGATGATGATGATGATGGTCCTGACAAACTAAGTTGTTGGAATTGCGATTCTAGTTGTAACTCTAGGTGTGATTGTCTTGGTTGTTCATCGTGTGATTGAAGTTGTGATTGAAGTTGAGATTGAGATTGAAGTTGAGATTGAGATTGAAGTCGTGATTGAAGTTGCATTTGTAGTTGAACATGTGATTCTAGCAACGATTCTAGTTGGGATTGTAGTTGGGATTGTAGAAGTGATTGTAAGTGGGGAGAATTTGTTGATGTAATTGCTGATAAAGTCTGTTTTTGTATTTCGGTAATTTCTTTGATTTGATCAACGAATTGTTGATATATCATATTTATATTTTGGATTACGTCTATCATATTTAAAAAATTTGATTGTTCCCATTCGTTTTGATTATTATTATCATTATTGTTACTGTCGTCACGACTAACCATCTTATATAAGTTCAAGTGAGCAAAGCAATATGCAAGAGTAAATGATGTTTTATATGTATATTAATATATATATTTTATTCAAGGAAAAAATATTTATTGTATATATAATTAGTTGTTGAGGGAAGAAGTGAAACGAATGAAGCGAATACGGATTTAATTTATATTATTCTCAAAATAGATGAAGACAACCCCTTTTTTCAGATAAAAAACGCGAAAAATATTAAAAAGGATAAATAGCACGTTCAAATAACAAAAATAAAGTTGATCATTGCATACTCCTACATACAATATTCAAATTAATGTTTTTTTTTCCATATATACACAGAAAATTTTGAATGCGTGTAACGCATATCTATTCATACAACCATGCTAAAAGCTTGAAAAGCAAAAAAAGGAAAAAAATATTTTTATTGGTTGATTCACTTTATCTGCTATCCTTTTATCCTTTTCGTTCCTCAACATATTTAGAGTATATGGAGTATGAAAAAACTACCCTGTTCAACAAATATTGTAATGATAGCAGGTTAAAGGAAAAAGGGTTTCCAGCATTCCCCATGTTTTCTTCCTTTTAATTGTAATTGCTTAAGGGTCGCTTTCTTTGCTTGATTCTATTTTATTGGATACTGCAGAAATCTTAGTGTAGCATGTGGCTTTTTTCAATTTTAATATGCTACAATTGATGGATCCTTCTCTTGCTTTAATCTCCTTGAATCTATTTTATTGGTTATCGTAGAGATTTTGGTGCGACATGTAGCCCTTTTTATTTTGTTTTATTTTGTTATTTTTTTTTTTTATAACAGGAAGAACAACTGTGGAAGAGGTAGTTTCTGACTCAGGTGGAATTAGTTTTCATAAAGAATCCAAGATGACCTGGATGCTAATTATATTGATTTACAGAAACAAGCACGAAAGGTAATTCTTTAATATTAAAACAAATCTATTTGACACTTTTTAGCACTTTCTCTTCCAGTGACATTACTTGTGACTCAAATTCAAATACTGCTTGTCGACAACCCATGTGAAAAACAAAAAGAATTATATAGACGATATCAAACAAAGAGAAGGTACCCTGAAAGATACAAAAACTTGCTAGTATGTAAAATACTTTATGTTAAGCATAATGTAATAATCTGTATTTTTCAAATCTGACTTATTGGAGTGATAGGAGAAACGTCAAAGTTTTACAGGACAATAAAAATGACTATAAATTGGCATTTAATCACCATCTTATATATTGTATTATTGATTTGGGCGTGGTAGGCAAGGTGATGATGACAAGGATTTTTTAATGTAAGGAATTAAATGAGATGATGAGCTGCAGAAGAATTGCATCTTGGAAAATTATGGATGGTGATGAAAAAATTGGTTGCTAATCTTGTGGAGACCAATGTCATGGAATATAAACCACATTTGTACAAAGATTTAGTCAATGATATTCAATATTTCTGTGAACAAAGATTTGGAAATCTAAACTGTTTGATAATCAATGGAGAGGTTCTGATATCAGGATACTGTTAGGGTTGTTTTTTGCATTCGTAATAGCATGGTTGACATTATTGTGTCAAAGGATGCTGGCTCCATTACAAAATGTTTTCGCACTTACGGTTCTTAAAACTCGAGGATTAACACTACCAATAGTCTCTATGCTTAAGCAGGCGTTTTATATGAAAATTAAGATTGTGTATTAATTTTTATCGAATATTTAGGATATAAACTCATACCCCCTCCTCCCCAAAATTTTGATAAAATGAAAAAGAATTTCATTGGATCATACTACATGTAACGTTGAAAGCTCACAACCCCCCTCCCCCAAACCGGATGACATGATTTTGGGTAATGTTGCATGTATTGTTTTATTATTATGGTAAATATGGTAATAAAAAATTTACAAAAAAATTTTTTCTTAAATAAAAATGACAATTACGCATATTGAAGAAAAAGAATCAGAACCTTCAACTATAGCTCAAGAACAACGAACAAAAAACGATGAAACTTATGCTTTAAGAACAATCTTATTAATTGGCAGAACTGGTAGTGGAAAGTCTACTTTGGCAAATGTGATAACTGGTACCGATGATTTTAAAGAAAGTTCAGGCTCTATTAGCGAAACTAAAGAATATGAAATTAAAGATTATTTAATCAATGGAAAATCTTATAGAATAGTTGATACAGTCGGAATTGGTGATACAAGATTGACAGACCAGCAAGTTTTAAATAAATTAGCAGAGGCAGCTGATCGTATTCAATTAGGATTGTATCAAATTTTGTTTGTTGCCAATGGGCGCTTTACAGAAGAAGAAATTAAAGCCTATGATTTATTGAGAGAAGTTGTTTTTGATAAAGATGTTGTTAAATACACTTCTATTGTAAGAACAAATTTTCCTGATTTTAATGATTATGATAAGTGTATGGAGGATATTAAGAACATGATTGGAGAAAATGATAGTCTTTCTCACATAGTCCAAACATGTAAAAAGGTTATTTATGTAGATAATCCACCATTAACTGGTTATTATAAAGAAGTGGGTAAAGCTTCTAGAGCAGATTCGCGAGAAAGAATATTAGATCATCTAAAAGATTGTAATGATATTTATTTACCAAAAAACATTGAAAAAGTGAACAAAAGAATAGCAGATTACATGTCTGAAAAAGATAAATTAAAAAAACAAGTAGAAGAATTGAAAAAAAAATTGGAAAAAGAAACTGAAGAGAAAAAACTATTGGAAGATGAAATAAAAAAACTAAATAGTTTTATTAAAAGATGTATTATATCTTAAAATAGAAATTTCTTTTTTTAAGTTCCTGGTAAACCTCATAAATGATTCTTTCTTTATCTAAATATTTTGGTATTATTTTTTATTTTAAAATCACAAGGAGCAATTTTCTTTTTTAAAATATTCTAATGGTGCTGTAATTTTTCAGCTTTTGTGTAAATTAGATTCTAATTTTATGAATGTAGAAACACAAAATTGAAGAGAAAGAATAAACCTTATCTGGTGTATGAATGAATACTCTTGAATTAATTGATCAGTTTATAATAACTTTATTGACAAGTTATTTTTATTATTCTTTAAGAAGAAAAAATCATGACCATGAAGAACTTAAAGACGGGTATTAGTATGTGTATTTTATCGAGGTTTGACTGTATACGTTTTTGTTAAACCGAATCCATTAAACCAAATGCTAATTAAAATCTCAATAAATCGAAAAAACAGTTATTATTATAGTGAATTTACTAAATAAACCGAACTTTTCAAAAATAGTCCCGACCACTTTGGTTTATCTTTGACTGTATTCAAAAACTTTTATCAAATAATTTTATGCAATTAGTTGTAGGGAATTATTTGTGTGAAATAATATTTTCCGTGTTAGTTTTTTTATATGACAAATAATTACTTGTAACAATTAATTACTTTGAAAATGACAAGCTCGTAACGAAAACGGGTTTCTGTATCTTCAAATACAACTCAAGTAAGCATAGTGGACACTGTTGCAGATCACAAAAAAATGATCAACATGGTGAAAGTTCTTGCAAAAGTTTGATTATAAAAGTGTGAGATAATTTTGATCTTGATGATCTGGACTTAGAGAGGCTACAGCTATATTCTAGTGAAGTTTCAGAAGCAACGGGATCTGTGTAACCGCCTGCCTATTATACAAATGACTGTTGCACAAAATGAGTGTCCATTATGCTACTCAAGTACTGTTGACAAAAACAATGAGGCTTGTGCCTTAAGAACAACACTATTAATGGCAGAACTGGTAGTGGAAAGTCAATGTTATAATTAATACTGGAAATTTAAAGAGAATGCAAGTCCTATTAGTTAACATAGAAATTTCAGATTAATGAATATTTTTTGATATAGAATACTTGATACAGATATGGCAGGGTTGTGGATATAAACATCAAGTTTAATAGAGAGCTGATTCTATTAAGCATGAATTAAATTAAAATTTAAATAGAAGGCTCGTGATTTATCAAGAGCAGTTGTTTTTGATAAATGAGGTTATTAACTTCACTACAATTGTACAATGACGAAATAGAATAATTTCGATAATATTTTCTTAAACATTTCGAATCCAAACTTATGCTTTTGCTATTACTTTTGAAATAAAAAAATCAAAATTCAGTTCAAATATCATGTGACCCACACAACCCGTAATAGTAAATAAATATAATAATAATAGTAATAATAATAACATCAATTGGATACGTAAACTATATTTACAATCATTTGTCATATTGAATAAATTACGACAATTCAATTTTCAACTGAAACTAGTTTAGAGTAGGGTTTAGTGTTAGTTGTTCATCGTTTAATTTTTCGATTTTCGATTTCGATTTCGATTTCAGTGTATAAATTTCGGCGTGTAACTAATGCAGATTTCTACCAATTTAGAAACTATCTGCAGAAAACTACTAATAGTATGATGTTACTATTAACACTTCATATTTCCCACACTGAATTTTATACACTGATTTCGATTTTGATTTCGATTTTGAAAACCAGTGATCTTTTTGATAAGAAATAAATGACAAAAAAATTGAAACAATGAAAAAATTTTTTATTAATAGTATAGCTTGAGTATCTGAACCAACTAATGTTATGCAGTATTTTTGAAGCTTCCCTATTTAATAAATTTTATTTCCTGAA
Source organism: Entrophospora candida (assembly GCA_910592215.1). NCBI lineage: Eukaryota > Fungi > Glomeromycota > Glomeromycetes > Entrophosporales > Entrophosporaceae > Entrophospora > Entrophospora candida. Next base: position 23,067 of record CAJVPN010000364.1, read on the forward strand.
CCCGAAATATTAATATCATTTCTAATTCAGATGACTGACATTACTATATATAACAATTTCTTTTGAAAATGATAAGTCGTCAACCACAACGAGCGGAAAACGATGAAACTTATGCTTTAAGAACAATCTTATTAATTGGCAGAACTGGTAGTGGAAAGTCTGCTTTGGCAAATGTGATAACTGGTACCGATGATTTTAAAGAAAGTTCATGCTCTATTAGCGAAACTGAAGAATATGAAATTAAAGATTATTTAATCAATGGAAAATCTTATAGAATAGTTGATACAGTCGGAATTGGTGGTACAAGATTGACAGACCAGCAAGTTTTAAATAAATTAGCAGAGGCAGCTGATCGTATTCAATTTGGATTTCATCAAATTTTATTTGTTGTCAATGGGCACTTTACAGAACATGAAATTCAAGCCTATGATTTATTGAGAGAAGTTGTTTTCGATAAAGATGTTGTTAAATTCACTTCTATTGTAAGAACAAATTTTCCTGATTTTGATGATTATGATAAGTATTCGGAGGATATTAATAGCATGATTGAAGAAAATGATAGTCTTTCTCACATAGTCAAATCATGTAAAAAGGTTATTTATGTAGATAATCCACCATTAATTGGTCGTTTTAAAGAAGCGGGCAAAGCTTCTAGAGCAGATTCGCGAGCAATAATATTAAAACATCTAAGTACTTGCAATGAAATTTACTTGCCAAGAAATTTAAAAAATTTAAAAAATTACATGGCTCAAAAAGAAAAAGAAATTAATGATCTAAAAAGAAAATTGCAAAAGGAAACTGAAATGAAAAACCAGCTGAACAAACAATTGGAGAAGGCAGAAAAGGCAGCAGCAAATAATATCAGTAAACTAAAAGAAATAATTGATGACTTATCGACTAAATGCATTACAAAAAGAAATTAAAGTGTGTAATATTGCAAACCTCGTTTTTTTTATGTAGCTTAAGTTCTAGCATGTAAAATTTTCGATTTAAAAAATCAATTCTTTTATAGCTTTGTATACTCATAAAAATAAATAAATTGTTAAATTTGATAAAAACGAAGAGTTGGAGCAAATAATTTGGGCGCCAGACTTTAATCTAATTGAGGAACGAACTTGAAAGGCGATTGAAAAAAAAGAATTTACCTGCAACGGATTCGGAGCCTGCTTTGAAAGAGGAATGGTCGAAAATTCCTGAAGAAAAATATCTTAATTTATGCTGAGGAGAATTAGAAGCATGCATTTCAAGTAAATGACGATGGACACATGATATCAAATTGAACTTTAATTTATTGTTTTTTTTACAGATTTTTGTTATAAAGTGTTTAAAAACTTTAATATATATGTATTAGATAGTATTTATCAGATTCGTGTCCAATTCAAATGAAACAAATCAAAAATCAGGTGATTTGATTCGTTGATTCGTTCGGAGAAGAAATCAAACATTTTGACAAAGGTGTTATTAAATTTACTTTTGTTATAAGAATAAATATAATATAATTAAAGAAAATTATGTCTTTCTCAAATAATCCAAACATGCAAAATGAATATTTATGTGGATAATCTACCACTAATTGTTCATTATAATAATGGGGCAAGAATATTAGATCATTTAACAAAAAATTTGTAAGATGAACTAAAAAAAATAGGTGACAAATAATTTTTGTTGTTGAGTAATTATGATACAATCGGACAACCATTCTAAACCCAATTTAGAATCAATGACCCACCCTTAATTCAATATATAATAATAATATGATTCAAATTTCTTTCTTTCTTTTTCGAAAATAGATTTTGGAATAAATATATAAATAATAATTATTAATAATAATTACTTTGGGAAATGACAAACTCGCAACAACAAAAAAATGATTCTGCACCTTTTAACACAACCCAAGAGCATCCAATAAAAAATAATAGAGCTTATTCGGCACGAACAATAATGTTAGTTGGTAGGGCCGGTAGTGGAAAGTCTGCGATAGCTGGTACTGATTATTTTAGTGAAGGTTCAGGTTGTACTAGTGAAACTAAAAATTATCAAACTAATAGTTATTTAATTGACGATAATTTATATAGAATAATTGACACAGTAGGAATTGGAGATACAGAATTGACAGAAAAGCAAGTAGCAGATGCCACTGATTCTATTAAAGATGGATTACATCAAATCCTATTTGTTATAAATGGACGCTTCACAGAAGCAGAGATCCGCGCTTATGGTTTATTAAGAGAACTTTTTGATAGAGATGTTGTTGAATTAATCACAATTGTAAGAACCTATTTTCCTGAATTTAACAATAGCGATAAGTGTAAAGAAGATTATAAGAATATGATTAAAGAGAATGGTAATCTTTCAGAAATAGTCCAAAAATACAAAAAGGTTATTCATGTAGATAATCCACAATTAGTTGGTTATTGTAAAGAGATAGCCGAAATTTCTAGAGCAAATTCGCGAGAAAAAATATTAGATCATCTAAGTGATTGCAATGAAATTTATTTTCCAAAACAGAATGGAATTTATGAAAAATTACGTAAAGAAATTGAAGATCTCAAAAAAAAAGCGGAATAAGACGAAAAAAAGTTTAAATAATTGGAACAAGCATATCAAAATAATGAGAAAAAACGTTGTGTTATTTCCTAAAACGGATGTCTTTAAATATTTTTGTTCTTTATGTAAAATTTATTACACGTTTTTTGACCATTATTTTTTCAAAGTAACATCTAACTCTTTTCCAAAATTCAATAAAATGTATAATTTAACTAAATCAAATTGGCAAGTCAATCATCTGACCTAAACCCAATTGAAAATCTGTAAAACGATTTTGAAGACTAATCTTCTAGTGCCAAAATTAAAAAATCTCAAAGAAGAGTGAAATAAATTTTTTTGCGATATTCTTCAACATCCTTTAATGAGTTAGTATGATCAACATCCAACGCCAACGCGGTTGGTGTTGGATGAAATTTTACAAAATAGTTAAATTAAAACGTCAGAAATGTGTCTCATATTTATAAAATATACAATGAATGAGTATATTCCGTCCCACAGGGAGAAATCGACGTAAATTCGGTTTTATCACATGTCAATAAAATCACGTCTGCTGGTCTATTCACAAGATGAATTATAGCAGGCCATGAAGTTGTGATCTGCCAGCCCTTCAAGCCGAATCGCTAAACGAGACTCTTCTTCCAGAGCGGCGGGTGGATGCTACTTTATAAATTGTAGAAGCTTTGAATAAGAATAAGTGCAACCGTCCTTGGTGATTTTTGTAAATTTTGTAAATTCCCTTTTCCCAATTTTCAAAAATGAGCTCACTACATCATCATACCTAAATACAAACTAATGATTTGTTCACCCGATGCAGTTACGCTAGTTACATTCTGCTTGTTACATCTACTCCGATACGATTTAGTGAACTATCATTGAAGCAATACAGTTAGTTAATTGGATGACTATTGTAATTATTAATTTTATCGATTGTTACTATGACTTAGCTATCTGTTAAGTGAGATAATAATGATGGATACAGCCGAATAATCATTCTAAACTAATTTAGCATCAATGGCCTTAATCAATATATATAATTATAATTCAAATTTCTTCTTTCTTTTCGAAAATAGATTTTGGAGTATATAATCTGAAATTAAATCATTACCTTGAGAAATGATAGACTCGAAGCAGCAAAAAAATGATTCTGCACCTTTTGATACAAACCAAGAATACCCAAGGAAAAAGAATGATACTAAGCCTGTAAGGACAATAATGTTAATTGGTAGGACTGGTGGTGGGAAGTCTGCTTTGGCTAATGTGATAGCTGGGACTGATGATTTTAGCGAAGGTTCAGGTTGTACTAGTGGAACTAGAAATTATCAAATTATAGAAAGATTAATTGAAGGAACATCGTATAGAATAGTTGATACTATTGGAATTGGTGATACAAACTTTACAGAACAGCAAGTTTTATTTAATTTAGCAGAGGCAGCTGATTCTATTAAATATGGATTGAGTCAAATTTTATTTGTTATAAATGGACGTTTCACGGAAACAGAAATCCAAGCTTATGATTTATTAAGGGCTGTTATTTTTGATAAAGACGTGGTTAAATATACTACTATTGTAAGAACCTGTTTTCCTGAATTTAACAATAGCGATAAGTGTAAAAAAGATCATAAGAATATGATTAAAGAGAATGGCAATCTTTCCGAAATAGTCCAAAAATGCAAGACGGTTATTCATGTGGATAATCCACAATTGGTTGGTTATTATAAAGATATAGCCGAAATGTCTAGAGCAGATTCGCGAGAAAAAATATTAGATCATCTAAGTGATTGCAATGAAATTTATTTTCCAAAAAATCTTGTAGGAATAAATGATAAAATTGGGAACTATATGACTGAAAAAGAAAAATTACAAAAAGAAGTTGAAATTCTCAAAAAAAAAGTGGACGAAAAGACTGAAGAGAAAAAACATTTGGAAAAAGACTTAGGAAAAGCACAAGAAAAAATTAAAAATTTAAATGAAAAAATTGCTGAATTGACAGCTCGATTTATCCCCAAAAAATTTAAAAAGTGTATTATTTCCTAAAATGGATATTAATATACAAAAGTTCGGTAATGTACATAATATATATGTATAGCATGTTACTGTTTGTTGTGCGTGAAAATGAGATCACCACCGTATTTTAATTTCACATATTAATATTCAAGTCAAAACTTTTTATATTCGTAATATTACATGTCTTTTGAAATTTTGTAATTCCAGATTTTGCGTAATAAAAATTATATTGATATTGTGCGAAACAGCGTTTTTGTTTCACTTTTTTCAAAATTTTAAAAACTTACAAAAATAAAAATACATCTAAAGCATTGTAAACAAAAAAAATCCAATATTGGAAGCCAATTACCCGACCTTAACTCAATTGAACATTTACGGGTGAACAAGTTCCAGTCCATGCGAATAATTTAAAAGAATTTAAAGCTGCATTGAAAGAAGATGAGGATAAAGTTCCTCAAAAACTTAAATACTAGCTGTATTAGCTGCAGTTAAGATGAAAATTCAAGTCAAATCATTGTTTAAATTTTTATATATTTATTCGTAAGAACCTAAGCTATCGAATGACGCAAGTTATATATGTTATGATACATGAATTGATATTTGAAAATTTCACGAACAATTACAGTGTAATTTTTTTTTACGCGTTCGAAGCAATTAATCCCAGGAAAGTAAATAAATTTTAAATCATTTTATATTCAAGTTGCAAAATTTTTTCCGCGTTAGTTTTTTTACATGATTAGGGTTAAATAATATTAAAATAAATTATAAATTCAACCGCAAACTCAACCAATAATAATGATAATAGTAGCGTCATGATGCTGAATAATATAGTAATCTAGATATTGATCAGACTTGAATTATTGTTAATGGAAGTAGAAGCTTTGAAACTACAGGGTGCAAACACGAACCCTATTATTAACAATCAACCTATCAACTCAACGACATACTCTTGATCAATCAGGGGGCCGCAGTATACAAGGGCCTAACTTCGTTGATTTAACGGTGATAACACTACTAGTAATAATAATGTTCCAATTCACTCTCTATATAGCAGACCATTTGACTTTGGAATAAAATATCTATTATTGACAGTAATTATTTTATACAAGTTGGATTTATTAGTCTCAATTTCTTAAATGTATAACAAAATTTGGAATTTCCAAAATGCTAAGGCTCAGCCAATTTTCAGTTTAAGAAAAAACCAGCCGATAAGTTTGAAGCTTGAGTCATGAACAATAAAACTTATCGGTTAAATTTTTTAAAATGATATAATTTTTTTTGATTTAGTATTTTGAAGTTGACCAATTGTTAACACTTATAAAAGATTGCTCAAATCCCGTAACACTGCTTATGATAGATTGTGTGGTTTTGGTTTTGATCTATATACTATTTTTTTTTTTTTGTAATAAATTAAATTTGTTGTTTGCCTAAATTTGTAAATAAACAGTGGTACGGGAAATAAGACGTTGTAGAAGAGTGCTCATTATACATGAGCGATCGAACGATCGAACGATCGAACAGATCGAGTGAGCATTGAGCTGATAAAAAAATCAATTTTTACTAAACACAATTTTTTGGGAAGCATCTTATGATTTAAAAATTTTTTTTTTTTTACTCTTTGAAATGATTGACATTACACATATCGTTATTATTTTAATTTATATATTTATTATTACTAATACTAATACTAATTATTTTCACTATTCGTTCATCTGATGTTAAAAAATTGATCTTTCCTTCCTTACCTTTTTGTTATTTTTTTTATCTTTTTTTATCTACCACATCCATCTATCAGAGAGGTTTCTTTCTTTTGTTTGCAGCAGTTTAACCTTTGATCAACTAACTCCAGAAATAATCAATCACTGATAATAAAATAACTAAAAATAACATACAATAATAAAAAAAAAATAATAATAAAAAATAAAAAATAAATTGTTTGTTTATGTAGCAAACAAAGTAGTCTATCTATATATATACAACAAACAAAAATTATGCTAGTACTAAAGTGTATGATCAAGCAAATACAGTCATCACGTAATAAAATCACATTTGGTCAATGAATGAATATGCCATTGCAAAGTTTTTGTTCTGTTCGCAAATTAGTCGTTTTTTTCGATTGTGATCTTTCTTCCCTTTAAGCGAGTTAGTTATTTTTTTGATTGATATATAAACTGTTCGATAGAAGAAAATTCTTTGATAAAACGATAAATAAAAAATAACACAATAGCACTTTGGCTTATCTTTTCTTTATCTTTGGCTTTTTTTTTTCCTGAAAAAATGACATCCGTCTTCACTGCTATCTCTTACATCAAGACAGTTTCCGGAACCTCTGCTTTGGCTGGTGTCGCAACCTACAGGTGTGACAAAAATGAATTCGTCAACTACACCTACAAGGCGTTTACCTCAATCGAAAACCAGAACGCATTCGCACTTACCGTTCACAAGACTCAGGGCCTCACATTACCACATTCAACTTTGACCATTGACGAAAATATGTTTGCTGCCGCTTGAAAGTGGATGTCAATGTCATGAGCGAGTATAGGAGATTAAATTCCTTAAATCAAAAAGGTTTAAAAGAAATGTAAAAACCTTGAATGAATTTTTAACAACAAAGGATCTGATGTTTTCTGTTGTGAAATTAATTTTCAATTTAAATCTAATTGATGTGGTTAGATTTTTTTGTTCAATAAAATAAATAAAA
>CAJVPN010000365.1:0-30308 GCA_910592215.1 Entrophospora candida
AAAAGAGTATGTGTTTGATTGTTTCTTTTTTGATTTTGCATCTGGTGCATATATTTGTCAGGTATATATCTGAGCGTCGTTTGTTTAGTATGTTCATTGTGGGTAAGTTTTTTGTGATAGCTTTAATTGTGAAAAGTTCTATTCTTTGGTTTTCTTGGCAGTTGTTAATTTTATATTCTTTTGGCTTGAAGTATTTCCATGTTAATGGTTCTTTAAAAGTGCCAATTATGCCTTTTTGTTTTATCCAGTTAATTGTGTGTTTAATTAGTAGTAATTGTTTGATAAAAGTTCTTGGATATATTGATATTATATGATCATGCCATAGAATTGCAGGTAGGTTTTGTGTTTCATTGGTATTATTTTCAATTAGCTTTGTGTTTTTGTTTTCCATTGTATTTTTTAATATGTTGTAAATTTTCTTTTGTTCACCTAACTTAGTATTGAATTTTTTTATTTCAATTTTCAATTCTTTGCTTATTATTATTTTAATTATTGATGACCATATGTGGTAGTTTTGAGTTTTAAGATTTATTTTTTGATTTTTGATTATTTTTTTTGTATTTTCATTTTTTGTATATATTATGATGTGTTGGTTGGACGGGATTGTTACTAGTATGTGTTTGATGCATTCTGCTTCTGCTCTATTTGGTGAACAGTAATTGTAAGCTTTGCCATGAAAGGGCATTGGCATGATTGTTGGTATAAGCCATGTAAATGAAATATTAGATGAATTTTTATTATGATTATGGTGTTTTGATATGTAGAAGCATTCAATAGGTTTATGTGTGACATTTCTTTGAATCATTTTTTGAATGTTTAATGTTGTTGATAGTGTATCATTATTTTTTATTGTAGTTTTAATTTGTACCATGTCATATGGTTCAATTTGTATAGTATTGTTAAGTTCTGATGGAATTGGTTTAAAGATATCAAACCATTTGGTTTGATTTGGAATACTGTGGACCAGCTCTAAATATGGTATTTTCCAAATGATTTGGTTGTCTTTTTTGTTGATTTTGATTTTACCAGTTTTATATATTTTGCAATTCTCAATCTTGTTAGTGAGTTCTGTTACTTCTGTTATGATTTCATTATTGGTTATGTTGATTATGTTTAATTTCTTGAATTCATAATTGTTTTTTTGGATGTTAATTAATTTAATCAGCATAATTGAGTTATCATCATTTGCAATAATAGCCCAGTTATTTTTCCTTCTGTCTAAATTTTTAATTGTGAATAAGGTAGTGTTGTATTGTATTAGTGAATTATTGTATGGTAAAATTATTTGTTTATTTTTTATTTGATTGATGAATTTTGTTGTTGTGTTTTGAAACCATTTAGGTTCCTTTCGTGCTTTATTAGTTCCAAATTTTCTGATGTAGATTTTATTCCATGGTAATATGTTTTTATTATCATGTGTGGTAATCTGTTCTAGGAAGATTATATTGTGTTGTTTAAATGCCTTTTTGTTTTTTGTGAAGATCTTATAGTCAACTGTTTTGTGTATGTCAGTAAAATTGGGGTATTCAGTTCCTAGATATGAGTTATTTGAGTTCTTAATGATTAGGTTATTTTTAGCTAATTCTGTTATGATGGATGCAACCATGTTATTTTTGGTGTCTTTGGAGAATTTTCTGAATGTTTCAATGTCAATGTTATGAAACCAACCAGTTCTTTTCCAATCTTTTATACGTATGTCTATTAAAGATTTGAGCAAAGAGAAGTTAGAGTGTATAGTGTCATACAAGATTCTTGTATTGGTTATGAGGAATATATCTTCAATTGGTTGTACATTTTCAAACATAAAATTTTGTATAGTGTCATTGTGTATGTTTTTTGGGAAGTTGAGTTTTGATTTGAAAATTTTCCTTATAAGGTTATTTATTGTTGATATCTCTTTGTTGTTGAGTGTAATAATTTGTATTAGGTATTCAATTGATGATTTGAGTGTTGTATTATATACTTTAAATAACTGTTTGTACGTTAATTTTTTATATTTTATGATGTTGGTAAATATTTTGATTTTTTCTACTATTTTTTCGAAAGTGGGTTTACTGCTGCCTTTATTGTCATAGTAAACTCCTAGGTACCTGATTGGTTTATTTTTTGTAGCAGAAATTGTTTGATCATTGTTAAGGGTAAGATCGTCATGTGTTGAATTTAGAATTAATAAATCTGATTTTTTTAAATTGACTTGAATGTTGTTTAGTATATTATACCGTTGAGTAATTTCCAATATATTTTTCATGCCACTTTTGGAATTGGCAATCCATGATACATCATCAACAAATGCAAGTGGGGGAATAGTGATTGTTGTTTGTGATTTCTGATGTAAAGTCTCTGATGGTGACTTGCTATGGATTGTTAGTAAGTTATTGTGTGTATTTTCTTGTATGTATTGATATATATTTTTAAATATGTATTTTTTATTGTTTTTAAATATTTTATTAGCTATATAATTAAATAAACAAAAATAGATGTAATATATGAAAAGTAAGGCAATAGGTGATTTAATAAAGAGGTTTTTTCTCCTGCTTTATGTCAAATATTAGCATACCAGGCTTTGTCTGATCTCTAAAGAAATTTTGGATAATTTTATGCCGATCATTACTAAAAAATCTTTTAATATTACTTTCAAAAGAAATAAAATAGATGGATTCTTGTTATTTTGTTGTAATTGGTAATAAATAATTCAACGTGAAAACACTTGCAATAAAATTACCAGTATTGGCAATTTAGCCAGTGCCAAAACAATTTCCGAAACACAAATAAAAAATTAAATTTTTTTTTTCAAAATGAAAGTTGGTGGTTCCTCCGTAAATCTGATTTACAGACAGAATCATTAAAGCTATCTCTTTATATAAGTAATTCAATCATTAATGGAAGAATAATTTTTTAATATTTTAATCTGATTTTTCTTTATTTCAGCATGAAATAACTTGGGTTAGCACTTATTGAACTCTAGATTATGTAAAATGAAAACACCATATAAGTATTTTGATGCCTTTAAAAAATTTTAATAGCAATATTAAATTATTAAATATCTCTTTACATTATTATATCTCAGTATGTATGTGTATTAGTACTTATTTGAATTCTGAATTATGTAAAAATGAAAATGCTATATAAATGTTTTAATAGATTTTTCAAAATTACATAAGTTTGAAAGACATATGTTTTTGTAGCTTACTGAATCTTGACAAACTTAGTATCAAATCCAAAGAAAGACCGAATTTTAATATGCATTGTATCCAAATTTATATATATTAATATTGATTTTAAAATCACAATTTGTGCTGTTGGCATATTATTATGGTTTTCCAATTATAATAATAATAAATTCTTTATCTAATAATATACCTTAAATATCGTTAATATTTTATTTACATGTAATATTAATCTATTTAGCAATATCCTTTCTTCTATTTCGTCTATTAACAAGATAAAATATTTGATATCATTACACTCCACTCACTGAAAATATGTATGCAAAGTAGTATATAGAATAGAAGGTGGGAAATCAGAATATATTGATTCTTGTGGCTGCAAATTCATGAAACTAATCATTTATAAATACCAAATATTTAGATGATTCTTTTTGATGAAACATTGATGTCTTCAGCAATCAAGCTTTGCTACATGTAAACATGGGATAAAAGGCCATATTAAGTTTTGAATAAATGATGAATGTCTATAGTTGAATCATCTCTGAAATCTTTGTGATGTAATGTTCACTTTGTCTGGTCTTGCCCCATATAGCAGTGTTATTAACTCAAAATTGCCTTTTCATGGTATATTTCTTTTCTATTGAAAACTCCCATATATGGATGAGGGACCACCAAGATGCTAATTGTGAACTACAAAGTCAAAGAAAAAACCCTGTCAAAACATTGATTGACCATTTGCAAGAGCCTAGCTGACAAGCTTTGGGTGATCTCATGAAGCAATAATCTATGTACATGACTCCAAACTTACAATCTATTCTGATTATAAGTGAAGGTAAATACAATAAATACAGTGACATCGCAATTCCAGTGATTCATCAGGTTTTGAATCAGATCTTAGTTCCAATTTCCATCTGGATTGTATTATTCCATTTCCATGAAATTCGGGTCACTTGACTCATTTTGGAACTAAACTAATACTGGTCATAATTCGTGATAGCTATAACAATAATTTGAGGATCAGATCCCTCATATGATGATTTCTTGTTATTGATATGTGCGCAAATTATCTGGAAATAAAAATATATTTTTTTTTTGTAAAGGAAACCAATTATTCTGTTACATCATAAAAAGTCAACAATTTACAAGTTTACTGATATACTTTAAATCATGAAATTTTTTGAGTAAGCTGATTATTTTATTTGTTTATTAATAACAATAATTGTTAAAAATTTTTTATGCAATACTGACTTGTGGTACTTTGTGCTAATATGTATAAAAAAAAGAATAACTGAATTAAGATTTAATATTAATTTCTTATTTTTTAATTTATCATATGTATTATACCATTATAGGCACTTGGAATACTATTAATACAGCTATTTCGTAAACAGAAATAAACATCATTTCCAGAACTAAGGATAGATAAGTGAGAAGTATAACAATGAATTGCACATTCATAATCATTATTATTAAAGTTTAGTATTGGTATCACTTCTATTAATAATATTAAAAACAAAACCTACTGTTGCATTTTTATATTGACTTCCATTCCAATCAAGTGGATTATAGCAACCAAAAATTTGATCTGAATTTTGTAATCTTCCATCTACAAGGGTTTTATTGACATTATCATGTTTCCAATAAAATGTTTTTGCATCCAAACCATCTCTGTCACAATATGATATAAAAGCTTAAATTTATATCGAATAAAGTATATAGCAGAGTTTTCTATCAATCCAACTTGCAAGAAGCAAGATAAGTTTTTGGTTATTTCAAATTTTGGAATTAATGATTCAAATTTTCGATTTCTAGATTGTAGTAAATTTAAAGTTGGTGCTTCATCAGAAACTATATAATAATTTCCACATTGCTCTAAGAAATAGCATTAGATATGGCATGATTTTGTAAAAAATATCCTTGTTAGCAATGCCCTGAAATCTAATTAATGTAACAAATTCTTTTAATGTGTTTCCTAGATCAACAAAGTTTTGTGATGACCAATATCATTATTATTATTATTGATTTCTGGATGTTTTGCCAATCCCCATTAAGAATATTTTCCCAACTTCTATCTCATCAACGACAAGTTTGTCTCTTTTAAGAATTTCCAACAAAATTGATTTCTTCAATGATTCAGATTCACTTGATTAAAATAGCTTTTTACTGTCATCATAAATTTCTTCTAATGAATAACTTTAATTTTCATTCACATAAATTAATTAAATTAGAATCATAGCCGGATTTTCTTTTATATAATCTTGGTGATTTTCAATAAGTATTTCGTTGTGTATTTGTAAAGTGATCAAAGATCAAGCTCATCAACAATTCCAATGCATTAACCCTGACATAATTATTAAATTCGATTTTACAAGTATACAAAATCTAATAAATAAATGTTATTATGCATTCACTTGATAATAATAATTTCAAAATATAATTAAATTAATCACTTGGCTTTTAAAAACCAATTCATTGACATTTGCCATTGTAAGAATGTAATACCAGTTTTACTTTGTTGCATTGTTTAATGCATTTTTAAAATACAAGCAACAAGCTCGTAAAATAGATGAATTTCATTTAAATTTGGTTCTTCACAACATTGATATTTATCTTCTGAATCCAATAATCCTTGAAAGTCGTTGAAATGTTCTGTTAATAATGTTGTATCCATTTATCTTTATTGTAAGAAAATTTGTTCTGTTGTTACACCTGACAGGACCAGAGGTTACTATTACATCCTTAAATGGCTAAAGCTCGACTTAAAATTTTTTAAGATGATCTTTCCATAAAAGTAGTGGGTATGATCTAATGTTTGAAAAAAATTTTCCTTAAAAATATAAACGCGTTTTTACAAATAATGTTTATAAAGAAAAGAAGAGGCAGACCAAGCTCACAAGATAAGCGGATACTGGCTTTATTTAACAAACTTCCTGTTCCATCACAATGCAACTTTGAAGAATGGTTTGATCCAGAAAAACGTTTTCCCGAGATTTTTGCTGAAAGGGATAATAACAGATCAGATAGCATTAATAATAATAATGAAGAAAAAGAAGAAGTGAATGCAGTAAGTAGCTTCAAAAGTTGAGTTTATTTTACTTGTATATAATACTATTGGCAGTTAATTAGTAAATATTTAAAATATTTTGAATGATCTATATAATTTTATACATTAGGAAGATCAGTTGAATAATGATGCAAATAATATAATGTTAGCTGAAAGTGCTAATTCATTTACAAATGCTACACCTATTATTGATAATAATAATAATGTAGATATTGATTCAACTCCAAAATCTTCAATAACAACAACGCCTATTCGATTAAGAATTACAACTCGTAGTGCTATGAATAATGAGAGGCCAATAACAGTAAGAAGACTACAATGATAATTGCGCCGATGATTTACTACAAAAAAAATTATAATAATATGTTAATAATAATAAATTATGTTTTATAGTTTTCACCAGAAACACCATCAAAACCGCCAAGAAAAAGAAAAATATATCCTCTTGATGAAAAAGAAGAAGAAGCCCTTTTATCAAGATTAGAACATGCCGCTTCTATTCGTCCTCTTAACCCAAAAGCAAACAGGCTAAAAAGAAAATTGCTATTAAGAAAAGTAAAATTATTATTATCGCTATTATCATTATTATCACTATTATTATTTATCAATATTGACATATTTAATAAATTAATTAGTTGTCTAATCATCAATTATCATATTTTTTTAGTGGAAACGAAATTTAGGATTAGAGAATTTTGATATAGATTCAAAAGTTTCGGATCAGATGAGATCATCGCCAGATATTAAAATACTGGTTCCTATAGAATCACGGGAAGAAGAGGATGAGTTAAATGATGATAATTATGTTAATAATGTTAAAGATGAAGGTAGCGGCGGTGAAAAGAATGACGAAACTGCTTCTATTAAGGAATCTGAAGTAAATGATTTCAATCATAATAATAATATGGAGAAAAAGGATGAAGAGGTGAGCTAAAGCAATTTGATTGATTGATTTTTTTAATAGATAATAATATTAAAAATGATCATATATTTATAAGTTAGTCTCTTTATTTTAAATAATTATTTTATATAGAATTCTATTACAAATACACCTTACAAAAATTCATTTGCATCAAGATTATATGGTAATCCTCGACTTTCATCATCGTTTACATCGTTACCTTATATATATAGAGATTATGAAACTATACCGCCAAAATTGAAATTATTAAATGATATTGTCAAATATGCTAATAGGTTACGCATTATTTACATGTTATTAAGTAGTTTACACTGAAAAGAATTAATTTATTTATTTATTTAAATTTTCATCCTTTTAGAAATGATCCGGATTGGATCCCTCCGCCTTCTTATCCAATTGATTATTGTTATTTTCAAAAAGAACATTTAAACCAAGTCAATGATCTATTACAAAAAAGCTTTTGGCCTGAAATTGAAGGTACAAGTTAATAGAGCTTATTTATAATTATTATTTGTAAATAATTTTATCAATCAATTTATTATTATTATTGTCCATATAATTTATCAGTTTCAGAAAATCTACAATTCCCAGAGTTTAGCGTAATTGCTCTGTATAAAAGATTAGTAATTGGATGTGGATTTATGACGCCAGAAGTATATACAACATATTTTGTTGTTGCTCCTGGTTGGGAAAAATCTGGAATTGGAAAGTAAGTAATAATTAATTAATGAGTGGATTAGATTGCTAATAATTTATTAAATTATTATTTTTCAAATAAATGTTAGATTTATGCTTTATCATTTAATACAGGTTGGTTCGTTATCCTTTTGACTAATGTTTCACATTCATTAATTTACAAATTTTTTTATTGAAAAATTAGACAAATATTGGAAATGATATAAAACTCCAAGTATCAACCAACAATCCAACAACGGTAACTACACATCCTTTATCATCATTATCATTGTCATTGTCATTACTATTATTATATTATTTCAAGTACACAATAATAATTTACTAAATATATATAATTAAAGATTCTTTATCAAAAGTTGAGATCTAAGCCAGAAGAGTTTATTATTAATTTTCATGATGATTTTAATGACAATAAACATTTGATAACGGATGATGGAAGTTTAAGATGTAAAAATGCATTTTTTGTAAGATTTAAAAGATGACAGGACAGGTTGGATCCTTTTTTTGCAAAAAAATTATTTTCATTTTAATTTAATATAAATAAAAAATTTGCAAGTAATATTAATATTAATGTCAAGTTTCAATATATTATCACTCTTTTTTTTTCATATACGAAGAGAAAAAAATTTTTTTACTCGTTCTTTTTTTTTCAATAGACCATATTAGGCTATTACTATTATTGTGATCATTAATTAACCTGATTTTTCTACAAATGGGTAGCTAAAAATCCAATTCTTGTTTAAAAAAAAAATCTTTTTTTTGACAACTTGGCATAATCCTGTTCGATTCTTGTTTATAAATTATTTTTTTTTTTTTTGATAACGTAAAAAATTTAAATTATTTACAATGCACACAACCTCCCCGTTTTACCATAAAGTGGAAACTTGGCATCGTCGATTCTTGTTTTTAATATTTTTTACTTGCAAATTTGAAATGTAACACGTGATCCGAATCCAAAAAGAATATTATTATTTATTAAAATTCAATATAACAAGACCAACAAATTTAGGATCTTGTACAAGTTAGAAATGTCATAGTAATAGTGATTACATTTCCGATCTGTGTAACTAATCTCTACAATTCAAACACCATCCATCATAAGTTATTATAGCATCCTCTCTAGGTAAAGTTATTCAAAACAGTATTACTTTTCACTTTAAAACTAAGATATTTCTCCAATATTACCTTTATAAAATTTTATGGGTGGTTGAGAAGATGTAAAATATTATTAAGCTTTCATATGGGAATCAGAGAAAATGGCAAAAGACAAAAAAAAAATAAAATTTTGGGATAAAATTATTTACCAGTACCGAAAAATAAGCTTTCCTGTGACAAATAACAATTTTCTATAAAAGCGTGACAATTAATATAATGAATTGTGGGTGACAACCCATAAAAATTTACTAAAAAAAGGGAAATGTCATAGGGCGCTATCTTTCGGGACTTTACGGTATGCAAACAAATAGGGAAAAAAATATGGGCAAGAGATCATCAGTCGTAATTACCAAAAAAGAGATAATTAATTTCCAAATGCGGCAAAAACTTTTATCACCAAGACTTTTCTCCGAGTAAAATTAAGGTTTGTGGCTAATTTTATCACATGGACGGGTTTTGGAAATTGGGGTGTAAGCATTCATTACCAGTCATTTATTAGATAATAGTCTGCGCCAATATTTTTATGGGTTTAAGCTATTGCAATGAAACTTTTGTCTATTACGATACGCTAGATTTTCTTTAAAAAAGATTACTAAATAACATTGTTCGAATGTATGAAAAGATTTAAAATTCAAACGTTTGATCACCAAAATTTCGGAAAAAACACTTGAAAATCATTTGCGTGACAAATCTTCTGAGTGAATGATCGATTATTCCGTCATTTTTTTTTTTGCTTCTATGTTACATTTATTAAGGGGATTGAGACCACGCGACAAAATTTTAAATTAAATATTTCAAATTCAGTTAAAAGCCATTATTTATTTAAATTTCATTCAATCCCTATTATAATTGACCAATTTGATGGCTGAATCAAAACAGTTAATAATTCTTTACATATATATACATAAATCCCTTAGCATCGGCCGGGATTAAAGTTTATATTTAGTAAACACCGATTTTTTTTTTATTTTAAAGCAATCAGATAATAATAATAAATAACAATAAATATTGATATTAAATTATTATTATCATTAATCAAAGACTTTTGGTTGATACTATTTAAAGTAATAGACGGTGGGTGTGAATTGAGTCACGTGAGTAGACAATATTATTATTTGATCTACATCATGTTCGTAAAAGATTTTTGATACTAATACTTATCACAGTTGACTCAAAAACAGCCAATTAAATTGTAAGTTTTCTTATCTTAATGAAATTAATCAATTAGGAAATGATAAATTACTTTTCATTTTATAAAAAAAAAAATTTTTTTTGATAGGTTTTCCCTTTCCTTTTTCTTCATTTTCCTTGTTTTCTTTCCCACTATTATTATACATCAATGATAAAGCAAATGAATGTGATAAAATAATCATACCACGGCAGTTGTTATTGTTATTGTTATTTTTATTGTTATTGTTATTAATTTATTATTATATAATTATATAAAAATGCTTTTATTAAAAAAAAAAGTCGTAGATTTCTACTAGTTTTATTTTAGTCTGTCAAATACAATGGAATATATACATATTCGGTATATATTTTTAATATCAACATTACCATTAGTATATAAATACTCGTGATGTGAATTTTTTTCAAAAAAAACCGCGAATCATTATTTTTCATAAGATTTTTTACACCTACTCTGTCATTTTTAAATTAAATTACTATTTTTTAATTTATTATAATTATCTTTTATATAAAGAAAATTAGTAATTTATTTAACGTGTAAAACACCAATTCAACAATAATACTCATCAATTTATTATCATAAATCCGTCATAATTTAATGATAGTTTTTTTTCAATCATACATTCACATTCTTTTCATTCACGAATGTCATTTTGTTTTTCAATTCGCAACTTATTGACCTTAATCATTTTTACAAAGCTATCTTACAACGTTCATTATTCCTTTCTAGAACCTTTTCTTGTCATATCTGTACTCATACTCGTAATTGTAGCAATGCAAGAAAATCAAAAATTTATCCCACGTCTTTTAACCGATCTAAGGAAATTGTATCAAGGTGAAGTAGAAGGCGATGTGTTAATAAAAGTTGGCAAAGAGCCTGATGAAGTTAAAGAATACCAAGTCCATTCTTTCCTTATGAAAGCAAGATCTAATTATTTTAACGCGGCTTTATCAAACAAATGGAACGAAACAACAATACCAATTAACAATGATGATGGCGAAAATGCACAAGGTGGAAATACAAAAGATACAAAGATTGTATTCAAAAAACCAAATATAAAGCCAAAGATATTTGATGCATTATTCTCGTAAGCTTTTTATATATGATAAATGAAAAAAATTGTATATAAATATCGATTGACTAATTATCATCTCATACATTAGATATATTTACATTGGCGAGATTGATTTGACAGATTATGATGGATTTATGTTAATAGAATTGTTGGAAGCTGCCGATGAATTATTGATGAATGATGAATTGGTGTTACACGTACAAAAATATTTAAGAGACACGAAAACCGATTGGATTCAAGAAAATCTTTTCAAATTTCTAGAAAAAATTTTTTTATATGATCATGAAACTTTCGAGTCGTTAAGAAATTATTGCATAACAATTCTATTACAAAATCCTCAAAGTTTTTTTGATTCCGAAGATTTTTTAAACAGTGATAGAATTTTTCTATACCAATTATTAAAGAGAGATGATCTAGATATGGAAGAAGTTGAAATTTGGAACTATTTAATAAAATGGGGAAAGCATCAATTTAAAACATTTCTTGATGAAAATAACGACAATTATGATGATGATAATATCGAGAATAAAGATGATAGCATTGAAAATATTGAAAATAGTGACGATGATGTTAATGATGGCAACAATAATCATAATATTCGTGTTTATGTCGATAAATTGGATGAATGGACACACGAAGATTTTTATAATTTTGAAATCATTTTGCACGATCTAATTCCACTAATACACTTTTTTAAAATATCACCACAAGATTTCTATTTGCACGTTTATCCTTATCACAAAATCCTACCTAAAATGTTACTCGATGATTTGTTAGGCAGTTATCTATTACCAAACTATATTCCAAAGCAAATAAAACTACTCTTCCCAAGAAAATCGCCAGTCGATTCGAAAATTATCACACTTAAACATTCAATCATAATCGAACAATGGATCGATAAAGAAGATGTTAACAACAATACTATTATAAACAATTATTGGAATAGTTTAAATACACAGTCATCATCATCATCATCATCATCATCATCATCATCATCATCATCAACAACGACAACATTACTCACTAATTATAATAACATTAATAGGTATGATTGGTCGTTATTGTTTCAAGGTAGCAGAGATGGATTTAGTGGAAAAGTATTTCATGAGAAATGTAATGATAAAGGTCCAACTGTTGTCGTAGTGAAGATTCGTGGTACCGCGGAATTGGTGGGCGGTTATAATCCAATTGATTGGTGCTCTCCCACCATTTATAAAACTTTCGAGAAAGACAGTTTCATTTTTTCACTCGGATCATCGCATAAGATCGATAAAGCGATCATTAGTAGGTTGTTACCTGAATCTGTCGACACACGATTCTTTCAAAAATCTACTACTGGTCCAATGTTCGGTAATCACGATTTATATATTTCTGATGAATGTAATAGCAATGTAAGTAGTAAAGAATTTATTTTTATTTTGCATGTAGATGCGAATATACAAGTGATTTAATGATTTTTCCTTTTTTTTTTTTTGCAGTATTTGTCTATGCATAAGAGAGAAAACTATGCTCGTAGGATACGTGAACACGGTCACTTCCTGGTTGAAGATTATGAAGTGTTTAAAGTCACCAAAAAAATTTAATTATGTTATGGTTTATCGTTATATTTTTCTTATATTTTATATTATTTTTTAATTTATATATGTTATTCTTAAATACCTTTTTTTATGTCAGCTAGAAAAATAAATAAATATATGCCTTTTTTGATTCTTATTTTAAGAATTAAAATTTAAATTATGGGTAATTCACCATTTGCATCAGCACAGTTATTGAACTTCTTTAAATCCTTGAAATCGATATCTTTTCCGCAATTGAAATGAGTTATAATCAGTGCACAGAGCTTTTCTGGATGGTCTAGAAGAAGATATTAATTTGAAGTTTATGAAGTATGATGCCTTCAGAAAGCTGTGACATCAATTGATGCCAAAAATTCAAATTTTAATAATAAACAATTATTGTTCACTTATATTTAAAATTGATTAATACAATGTTTATTGGTTTTTCCTTCCAAGCACATATATACGCGCAATGTATATTTCCAATATATACACAATGTATGTATGTATATATATAATATAAATATAAATTGTTTACTGTTATTTTTCCCAAAAAAAAGTTTTTGGGTATGTATGTAAATGTAAAAAAAATGTATTAGATTAAAAAAAAAAATAAATCAAAAATAAATAAATGCGTTGAAATAAATAATCTAATTTATTTATATACATGATAATTCTAATTAATTATAAAAGTATAAAGACAATAAATATATAAAATAACAAATATATAAAATATATTAATATAAATAATATAAAAAAATAAAAAAATAAAACAGTCCTTTTCTGTATATTTTATTTAATCGGCATTAATCCTATAATAATTACAAATGAAATGATATTGTTATAAGAAATATTAAAATTTTCCACCAATTAAATGTTCTTTTCAATAATACTTACTTTGACTATCTGAATTATACGAGTTTGACAAAATTCCATTGTTTAATGAATAAATTGCAGCGTTAATTCTTTCGATCCATTTAACCTGTTCGTCATAACTAGTTGCCCTAACTGTGTGTCGTCTATCAGCATCATTTTGCTTGACAATAACTTGAAAACAAAATGGTTGATCTGCTGCATCTTCCTCAAGTGCTCTAACCATCGCGTATTTGAGATTAATGTCTCCTTTATACAGCAATTTCCCTTGGAATTCTATACAAAACAATAATAAATCATTAAATAGAAAATGAACTCGCACATCTTTAGTTGAGACGTAGGATTGTTTTGTTGATGATGACGGTTTTTTTGGCATGACTTTAAACAAGTCGCCTTTATATATAAATCTTCGAGCTGGATCGATTATATTTGTTGGTAAGCCTTCTACTTGTGTTTGAATTTCTAATACTCTTTGTTGGTTTTCTGCATCTCTTATTCTAAATAAAACAATTTTTTTAGAATAGAAAATTGTTAAATAATTATTTAAATTATATGATATTATTACGATAATACATTACTTACTTTTCATTAACTTCGTCAGCAATTGTAGAAATTTGTTCTACACATTTTTTAAGTGATTTATAATCTGGATGTGACTCGACCGTATAGTTAAATAATTGTTCCAATAATAATCTGTACCGTGGAATTCTTTGAATTGGTAAACTTATAAATGAATTGAATGGTAGCCCACCTAATTCAGGTTTAGTTTGACAATTCTAATGAAAAGATCACAAATGATAATAAAAAATTTAATTAAATTGATTAAATTAAATATTCATATGTAAATGTGCATGTGTTTATTTATATATATAAATAAATATATGAAGATACTTACTAATAAATATTTTTTAAATTCTTTGCTTTCATTATTTAGTCTTTCCATTGTTGATATTGCTTGTGGAAAACTTTTTAAATAAATTGTATACATTTTTAAAAATGGCGCCTAGTCAATCAAAAAACAATATAATATAGATTAAAATATGATACAACATTATTTTCAATTCTCTATTATCATTATACTAACAATTTGCAAAAAAATATCACTAATAAGCTGTTTAGGATTCCAATTATAATATCTCTCTTCTAAATTTTTCAATAACTGTTCATGTAGTGCCAACAACTGCTCAATATTTCCAAACAATAAAGTAATATCTTCAAGTGTTGCCATAGGGTTTTTGTTAACAGTTAGCAGCACATTTCGCGACATTGATTTTTGATAATCTTCACGTAGCGGTACCAAGAATACACTAACAAGTTTACGTAAACCTTCAACATATGTTTTTTCAGTGGTCACTATCTCTTTTACAGCTGCTTCTCTTTTACGGTTCCTTGATAATGTATTCATTGCTGAGAAATGGAAAAGTATATTAATGAATTGAGAAATATGTTAATAAATTTATTTGCAATAATATGTATGTGATTGATCACCTGTTTTTTTCTTGTCCTCTTTTTCTTTTTCAATTTCTATATTATCTTTCACTTCTAAAACGTCGTTAATATTATTACTATTACTATCATAATTATCGTCATTTTCATTAAAATTATTATGATTAGGATTTTCATAATCCTCATCTTTATGATCTTCTTCATCATTATTATAATATGATTCATAAAGTTTATCAATAATATCTTGAGCGCCTGTAAACTCAAATGTTGAAGGTGTAAAAGATGGTACACGTGGTGCACTATCTCTAATAATATTAGTGTGAGATGATTTTTTATGATGTGAATTATAATTTAATGGTGGTTTTTTGCTATTGTAATTATCGTAATTATTATCATTTGTAGTAGTATTATTTTTACTTGTATTAGCATTATTAGTATTAAATGAATGTTGCGAATGTGGTATTTTTGGAGCATAAGAATATGGCGAGTATGGGGTATGTGGAGTTTGTGGGGTATGTGGAGTTTGTGGAGTATGTGGAGTTTGTGGTATAGGTGGATAATACGCTACGTTGTATTCTTCTTGATTTTGATTATTGTAATAAGGAAATGTATTTTGTCTATGTGGCTGTATTTGTATAAGAGGATTTGTTTTTGCAGCAGGCATTGATTTATGATTTATTTTAGCTGGCTCATTATTATTAGCATTATTGTTGTTAAAGTAGCTGGATGATGTAGTGTTGATTGGAGCTGTAGGATAAGGAGATGAGGGTGTGATAGGAGTTGAAGGAAAAGAAGTCATATTTGTCGACGCCGACGATAATGACGATGATGTTGAACTTGAAGATAAGGTCGATGATATAGATAAAGATGATGAAGCATTAACAATACCGTTTCGTTGGCCTTTGCTTTTTAATGAGTCAGTTCTTGCATTATAATTATTGTCATAATCGCTACTATTTGAAGGGCTCCTTTTCATGTATACGTCATGTGGTGGTAAATTTGGTGATAGTCTATTTAATTCATTATCATTAAAGTTATTATTAGTATTGTTATTATTGACATTGATATTAAAGTTATTATTATTGTTATTCATAATGTTCATTTGATTTATACGTTGTTGTTGTAATCTTGAAAAAGAAGGAGACGGTGATGATGAGAGTGGCGGTGTTGATGGATAATTGTAATTTATCTGTGATGTTGGTGAAGTATTATTACTACTACCATTCTTATTATTATTATTATTATTTCCATTATTAGTTAAATTATTGGCAAATGCATCGTCTATATTATAATAATCAATATTATTATCTATAGATGATGTTGTCAAAGGTGATAATGAATTAGGATATTCATTGTTAATTTGGTTAATTTGATGATGATGAAGTTGATGATGATTTTTATTACGAATATTTTCATGAGATTTATGACTGTAAAACCCTGAATCTCCACGCGACATTTTTTTTTTATATTAATATAAATTGATTTTTTTTTTTTTTTTTAGAGCTCCAACTTTATTTTTTAAAACGAATGAATCAAATTCTAAATAAAGGTGAAGCGAGGGAAGAATGTTAAAAAAAAATTTTTTTTAATTATATAAAACTTATTGGTTTTAATTCACTTACTGTAATAAAAAATAATCAATTATCAACCATAAATTAATGAAAGAATTAGTTAGAAAAACAAAGATGGTGATGTACTCTTTTAAATTATTTTTTCTAATTCAATTAGAAATTCTAAAAAAAAATAATAAATAGTAGTGATAAAGTAAAAAAAGGTTTAAATAATGGAGGAATTTTTTTTTATATAATTAAAATTTATTTAAAATTTGACGCTATGATACTAAAAAAGACATGAAATAAAAGGCTTTCATAAAGAGTGCTACACTACATTTCCCTCGTGAAACAAACAATGATCAATTTAATATTAATATTAATTGGTGATATCCCTAAAAAAAGTAAAAGGTCACAACTTATCATTACTATATAGATTTACTTTTGAGCGATACAGTAATATGAGCAATAATGGTAATATCTATTCAAATAAATTATTGTTTTGATGTCATAATTTTGCACAAATTTTGTATCAAGTTTAACATAATTTTAGAAGAATCTTTGAATAAAAAAAGTTAAAAAAAAAGAGAAAAATGGACTACTGACTAATAAACTATAAATATTCAAAGCAAAAGGTTTTAAATAAATCTTATTTATATTAAAAGTTCATTATTGCATTAGAAACGAGGTACAATCAATCCAAGTATAAGCATAAACCAATTGACGAACAAAAATATTTGGAAGCTGCGGAATGATATAAAACTCATTCGATAAAAAGACTGAGCCGGACCATATAAAATGATAACGGAAATCAAGATGAAAATATGTATTGAGATTGAGATTAGGTGTAGATTTAATAAAAATATCCTTTTCGCTGCTATGAAGGTTCCTCTTTCGAGTATAAAAGTTCCGTGGACATAAAAGAGGCTTCAATTAGTTTAATTTAAAGAAGAGCCGAATGTTATGGAAGGCCAGAAAATGCGTGATTAGGAGTTGATATAATAACCAACAATTTTCGTGATGCACTGCTCGAAAGAGAGTATTCGAATGAGCTTCGTTTTTTGTCAATTGCATAAAATTTTAACATAATGCATGCAAATTGCGTTTAATAAATTGTTATATTATTGAAGATAAATGGCAAAGAACGAAAACCTTCTGCTGAATTATAGCGAGCAAGTGTGTTTTGCCTTCTCAACATTCCTCTAGAAATTTATAATAAATTGATCGAAACATGTATCTAATAATGAACGGCCAACGGAATACCATTGGAAAATTTTCCACCATCACGTGGATGACAAGGTGGGTGATGGAAACTTTCTAATTTTCCAAAACTTTATTTTGCACGGTCTTAGTATTATTGCGGTTTGTTTATTTTATTTATTAAAAAATCTTTCGGCAAAAATGTGTAAATTTGATTGGAATGAGCATTGCAGCCAAACAGACATTGATTAATTTGCGTGTCCCTCAATAATAAACTTTCTAGGGTTTGATATGTTTGAGTTAATACCGTTCATTGATTATTTAATTTCTGATAACACTAAAAATTTTTACATTTTATATGAAGAATATGTTAACCAATGTAATAATAATATGTTGAAAACATGCCAGTACCACGCTGAAAACAAACGAAATTTATTTTCCGTATTAGTATTAGTGTGATCCCATATGTTTCCCGGGTATTTCCTATATTAATAATAAAAATATACGGAAAGGCAGGAAGACTCCGCACTGTATTTCAGTTTCTGTGCCAAGATTTTCTATATTGATAGGGAAGATCTCTCATACAATTAATTTATTGTCTTCATGTCCATTTAAAATAAAATTGAGGTTGTATTCAGGGAAAAGGGTCTTTGCTAAAAATTTTATATATTAATATAGAAATAAACAGTCGATCAAAAGATTGCTATATACATGCATGTCTTCCAAATCCATTGGTTATTATTATGGTACTGATCATCTAACAACATCAAATTTTAGGGATATCTTTAAGATTAAAAAGGGTTTAGGGTCTCACCAAACAAGATAACAACAATAATGAAAAATCTTTCTTGTCTTTAAAGAACAAACCAAACCAAAAAAGTAAAGGTCATTTTTTGTACTAAAAATTTTTATTCGATACTTCCATTTTAGGTAATTCTGGCCAAAATTATAAGAATTTTTAACAGAATATTTGATTTTGTAAAATAATCAGTATAGCTAGGGAAAAATATTTTTTTTGGATATATAATGATGCAATAAATCATTAGATGGGAAGAGGGAAATAGGCATTGACAGAATTATGAAATATAAAAAACAATCATATAATCAAGAACAAAAAAAGTAATAATATTAATTCAATTGATGATTAAAACAAAACTACCCTTTTTTTTTTATTTAAAAAAAATTTAAACCCTTGAAAATAATTAATTCGCAATTCATGACAAACGGAAAGGATCGAATAGTAAAATGCGGGTTTAATAATAAGCCAATTAATTAATTAATAGCCAGAATCCAGAATCTTTTTTTAATTGTAGAAATTTAAAATGACAAAACGTTTCAAATCTGGCTTCAGTAGGTGAAATAAAGCCACATTCACATTATGGGCTAAATGCAAGAGAGATAGATACAACTAAATTGAAGTCTTTGAAGCATTGTAATTTATTATCATTATAATTATCATATGTTTGCTTTAATATTATCAACCTTATCATTATTATATTAAAAGAATATAGTAGTTTATTGAAAATGATAAATATAACAGTTGATTTACAATGAGTTTTTGTTGAATAATATACTTAAAATTGTTCATTATTAAATATTAATATTAATTGGAGAATATTTATTTATTTATAATTAAATTTATTAAATTTATATAATATTTTTTTTTAATTAATTCTAGTTTATATTAATACTGCTATCAGTCAGTATACAACCATCATATACTACCATTAAAGGTATGTATGCAACATTGCATTAATTAATTTTTTTTTCCAGAAAGAATTGTTACGCGATAATTATTATTTATTATTATTTTAGAAGATACATTGGTAATTTGATTTACGTAAACGTTTGTCAAAGATGCAAACTTTTGATAAAATTGACTATTTTTGAAAAATTTTTTTTTTATCAATGATAGAAATTCAATATCCAAATATTCTATACTACTATTATTAAAAGGCATGTACACAGACAGCATTGCATTAATTAAATTTTTTCCTTTCCAAAAAAAATGGATTTATAGTAAATGATACGGCGTACAATTAGAAGGAATTGTTGCGTGACTATTATTATTAAATTCTTTCTTTGTATATTAATTATTATTTGGTATTAATAAAATAAAAATTGCTGAAAAGTAGAAATTATTATTCCCTTTATATAATTCTGTAATTGCGTAATTTCATGTGACTTTGTATAATAAAAAAAATTTTTTTTTTTTATAATGTGCAAACCACGAATTAATAATGTTAATATGTAAAGCTACCAAGTTAATAATTATATAGGTAGAGTAATATGAGGATGGTGGATAGTTGTGGCCATAAATCTTTTTTTTAAAAGTCCAATCGGCGCGCAGTGATATTGTAACATGCTGCGCGCCGAGTTAATATCATTGGACTGTATTTTGGATCTTGGGATTAACATTAGACAAAAGTATTATTGTTATTATATATTTATTTTATTTGTAATTGATGTTCTATCTATATATTTATAATATGTGTGTAATATAATCAAAAGCTAAATTCACACCAAAAAAAAATTTTATATCTATCCAATATATACACGGTGAATATATTCTTCATTTATTAACCTGGTAACCATTCTTTAAATTTGATAAAGTCTTAAGCATTATCTAAATCTTCAAAAGCTTTATCTAATTTATCTAATCTATATTTTTTCTACCAAATCCAAATGCTACCAATAACAGCCACAATAAACTACCAGAAAATACTGGAATGACTAAATTATCGTCTAATCCATAAACATCAACCAATTCACTAATTCCGCCAATCACACCAGTAAGTAATGATAATGTTAACAATCTATTAATACCACCATTACTACTATTACTATCACTGTCATTAATGGAAACATTGTAATTGAAGCTTGTTAAATCAGATGAAATATTATTCCAGAATATTAATCCAATTGTTGTACCAACTACAATTGCACCTAATGTTCCTGCTAGTGTTTTGCCAGTACTAAACTTATAAGTATATTTTCCATATTTCCTGCCAACAACTGAAGCTGCTGTATCGCACCATGACAATATCAATATTGATATAGCACTAATATCCTAATAATTTTTTTGGAGGAAGGAAGAAAAGGATAAGAATTTTAGTTAATGAATCAATTAAAAAATCAATTAGAAAGATCAATAATTAATTAATTAAAATTAAATTAATTAACAATTAATTACTTTTGGAAATAAAGATAACACCACCAAACATCCTGCAATATAATATATAACACCATTTATTTTTCCATGACTTTTTTCAGATTCTCTCATTAAAAATCCAAATAGCTTAACATACAAATTATTGAATGATGAGTTATTAAATCTTAATAATTCAATCAATGAAATGATAATCAACGATAGGAAAAGATAATCCCTAACAATGGTTGGATCTATTGATTTATTATTATATAATAAGAGAACTAAAAAGCCTATATATATATAAAATAAACATTAAAGAATTATTTAGAAAAGTAAAAAGTATTTTAATATAATCAATTAAATCAATTAATTAGCTGAATGAACAATTACCAATAGATGAATGTAATATTTTTCGTGGTATTTCCCAGTCTTTTTTTACAATGGTGTTGTTGTTGTTGTTATTGTTGTTATTATTAGTGTTATTAGTATTAGCATTGATTTTTTTTTTTAATTTTTTATTCGTAAATGGTTCATTATTATTATTAATAGTGTTGTTATTAATGGTATTATTATTCTTTTTGTTCTTTTTTCTTTTATGTGAACGATGAAGTACCATTATTTCTGTTTATTTATATTTATTCAATTTTTTCAGTTTACTTTTTTCGTAATAAAACTTAATTTTTAGAGAAGCATAAACAAATGTTATCAATTCGTGTAACATACCAACTTTTTAAAAAAAAAAATTTACGTATTATAATTTATTTCTACGTGTATATTAGTATTTTACATTATATTTATTTGTGTGGTAGGTAGGTATATGATGTATATGTATATATAGAGAGTGACTTCACACGCACAAGTATTATTAGGATTGAATTAAAAATATTAATACACCAACGTTATGGAGTGCAAAGCCACTCTATGCTTAAGTTCTTATAATAAAAATGTGTATATGCAAGTGTATTTAAAAGGCAAAATATTTTAAGAATTGAAAAAGAAATTTTGTTGTTGTTGATCCCATGGCGGATTGTCAATATTATCATTATCATTATCATTATTATAGTTAAATTGCGGATGATCTTGTGAAAATATCGTTGATTGTGGTGCTCCAATTGAAGTTTGTGACGTTGGTAATGATCTATCTTCTACCATAGGATCAACAACAACAGCATCATCATTCATTATTTCTTCCGGATCAAATAAAGATGTTATATGCATTAGTTTTTTATATTTATCATTGTTATTGTCGTCTCTTTCACCGGTGTCTATTATTTTATCATCTTCGATTTGATCTTGACTTCTTTTTTTATTGTTAATGTTGCTACCACCATTACCGTTACCAGAATTATTATTACATCCTCCACCCTCTCCTACATCACTATTGATGTCACCACCACCACCACCACCACCACCACCACCATTATTTTTACCTTTGTGTAATTCCAAAATTTGCATTAGCATTGGAAGCGATATAGAAAATTGGCCATTGACAATTTTCGAAACTTCTTCTAATTCTTTTGCCAGAATATCCGAATCATAATAAATAAGTTTTTCCGATCCAGCTTTAAACTCGGATAAAGTATCAGCCAGAGCTTGTTTTGCTTCTTGTGCATAATCAGATGATGCATTCATTATAAGTAATTCGATCCCCATGGATTTCAATAGACAAAAAAAAGGGTGACGGAAATAAGTAAATGCCATTTTATCATGTTTCCTTGTATACTTGAAAATATCTGTTATTGTAGTTGCAGCTGTTAGGCATGCTTCAATTGGCCCAATGTTGTTATAATTTTGATGTTTTATTGGTGACAATGATGATAAACTAGTATTTATGTAAGGTTGATGTAGTAGAATGATACAAGCATGAAACATAATATTAATATAACCGACGTAACTTGAAAAGTTATTTAATTGTAAGAAACTTCTTGGATCAGTATTTGGTAAATATTGATATTGCAAATCATCAGGTAACTCTTTCAAGCATTTAGCCAGCGAAGATCTCAATTGTCTCAATGTGCTTTTCGAGTCAGTAATATGTGATTGCCAACTTTGATAATTGGCTTTTGGTCGAACTGAATAACCAAATTTCCATATTTCACCTAAAATTCGTGACAGTTTTATGAATGATATGAAAAAATCCTTTGATTTACGATCAAAGTTTGGCATAGTTGGAAAGGGTACATCTATGTCGCTGTCATCTAATGAATATGGTTTTCCAAGGACGAATGACATCCATCTGTTGTAAGTATATACACAATAAAATACCCTGGACCTTTCCTCCTTTTCTTCCATTGTTAACGAATTATCTACTCGTACAAGTCCTAATGAATTCGTCATTTGAACTAATCATATATATGTAAAATAATGAAAAAAAGTTGAGCGTGTGACTAATGTTTGTTGTTATGATGTGTAAAAAAATAAACAAACCACATACCAGCCATTCCTAAAAACATAAAAGCACTATCAAGTCGTGAAAAACTACTTTCAGCTTGTAATAAAAGCAACAATGCTTGAATTGTTTCCAATCTAGGATCGTCATATAATGAATCAAGAAGTTCCTGTAACAACAACAATATTGATGTTAAAATAATAAGTAATGAGTTATATTATTATATTAATAAATTTTTTAAAAAAAAGCACCTTTGCAGCATCAAAAAATACACCACCAGGCTTATTCTTTGACTTTTGTATAGATATATCATCGCCACTCGGTAGCCTTGCGGCAGAAATTGCCAATATTGAATTAATTAATAGCAGAGAATGTTTAGTCTTCTCTTTCCAAGTTTCATTAAATCTTTTTATATCAACTACCGGTATCATTGGATTTAATTTTTCAAAATAATCTCGTATTAATCTTTGACATAATTCTTCAGATGGCGGAGGTGGTGGATGTGGTGATGAGTTTGAGTCCGGTAATGATGAAGAGGTTGATGACGGTGAACAATATGATGATGATGACGATGGTGATGGTGGTGAAGATGATGATGCTGGCGAATTATTAATATTTAAAGACATTTTATTTAATTTATTTACTAAATCTACAACAGTATTCGGATAAGTATGGTTAAACATTCCTAGTAACGGTGATTTATATAAATCTTCATGTTCAGAATTATTTAATGGTGGTACTGTTAAAGCTGGGAAATCAAGAGTAATTGAATTTTTATTATTATTATTTGCTTTGTCAACTTTGATATTGTTGTTATTATTGTTTTGATCGTTTGGTTTTAATAAAAAATTTTCAAGAATTAAATTAACATTTTTTTCAATTCCTTCTAAATCTTTTTTTGTTAATGGTTGTACTTCGCATTGCTGTAGTTGTGAAAGGGGAGAAGAAAAAGCAGAGATCTGTGATGATGGTAATGGTGATAAATTATTCCAATCAATCGAAGTTGTTAAAAGTTGTTGTTGTTGTTGTTGCTGTTGTTGTCGTCGTCGTTGTTGTTGTTGTTGTAAGGATGAGGTTGGATTATGATTAAGATGTAGATGAATTTGTTGTTGGAGTTGTTGAAGTTGTTGAAGTTGAAATTGTTGAAGTTGATACGGTTGCTGATATTGATGGTTATGAAGATGAGGAGGAAAATTTGGAATTTGGAATTGTTTTGGAATAAATTGTCGTTGACTCGATAAATTTTGTGAACTGACATTATTATTATTATTGTTGTTATTAATTGATGAGGATGGATTTAAAGGTAGCATCGTTGCAATCTTTCTTATTTTAGTAATTTATAACTAAATAAACTTAAATATAAAGTAAAAAAAAAATAATGTTATATATATTAGTTTAACTTAATTGAACCCTGAAAAAACTATATATACATATATATACTTTTTTTTTTCCTTAAGGAACAAAAAATGAAAAATAAAAGTCGGTGTGAATTTTTATACCAGAAACAAAATAGTTAATTAGGTTGTCTGTATTTGGGTTATTTTTAAACCACAATAACAATAGAAATTTATTCGTTAATTGATTTGTTATTTTCATATTGAATGAATCATTTCTTTCTACTTGGATAAAAAACCTGTTTCTTATGCATAAATGATAATGAATAAACAAAGCTGCACAAACAAATCCATTGATTATCAGTGAAAATTAACAAATATTGATTTTTAAAGAGGGAAAATGACCAAAAATAGGTGATCACATCATTTCTTGAATGTAAAACTTTCAGTCGTAATTTTATATTAATCCATTTAAAAAACCATCTCTGAATAAAGCACTCGTGGAGTTTTTCTACCAATCCAACTTGCGTAATGTAATCTTTTTCGTTATTGAATTTCTTGATCGAAAGGAAGTCAATGTAACACGAATTGTTTTTGTGAGAGTGGTAGCACCATGCTAATCCTGTAAATGATATATATTCATTTTAAAAAGCGTCAAACCTAAACTAACTATTCGGATCATTGCCCCATAGAAGAAAATCCCAACTCTAAAAAAAAAAAACGATTCAAGAACAATTCTCGTCAAACGTTGCTTTTTTGTGAAGATGATGCTATTTTAAATTTTTGTTGATCCGTAATTGTCCTTCTTAACAAATGATCATTGCCGTAATGCCATAATTAGTTTTTCATAGTCACCGTAATTTTTTGAACTCTTTAGGTCATATTGCATATTCATATATAGTTATTTGTCGTAGTCGCTTTTCCTTCAATGACAATTATAGCAACAGCAATATTTCAAATGTACCAATAGGAAAGACTAAGATAAATTACTTTTTTGTAAACTTTCTAGAAGTGGAAATGGGGCTACAAGATTTGCAGAGGGTAGAAAAGTTATGAATGTAAGAAATCACCATTAATACTTCAATGAATTTAGTAGCGGTGACGTAGAAGATCATTAAAATTGTCAACTGTTTCGTTAATGAGAAATGTTTGTTTCATCTAATACTAAACACAGTTTTTCCGTAATTTGTAATACGTAGTAATAGTAATTATTTTGTAATGTGCAAAAATGTGCACCGAAATTTTGGTCTTATACTATTACTATAATACTAATACTAATACCAAAAGTCATACAACTCTTTCCGTATGCAAAGTCCACACATTCAAAATATTCTTATTATGCTCTTAAACATACTTAAATTTAAGTGTGATTTAAGTGTGATCTAAGTATAGATTGAAGTATAAATTTAAGTATGTCTTTAATAAATTAAATATATATTTTAAAAAGAGACATTTTTTAAATTTTGAATATAAATTTTTTTATTAACATCAAATTTTAGTAATGATAATAACAACAATAATAATAAAATAACAATAATGACTCTTTTTGATTGTATGTATGTACGTACACCATTAATTACTGAAAAAGAAATGCAATGTTGCATAATAACTTAGTATATTTATTTATAGTAAAATATTTTGATGCTCGCGTAAATGATTCTTTCTGATTGTACACCATTAAACAGTTTAATTATGTAGGTACGGTTCTTTTGGAAAAATAATTAATTAATAATGATTATTAATTTAATGGTCGCGTAACGATTATTTCAGGTTGTTTGTTTAATCATGTATCCATTTTTTTTAAATGCATTTTGCATACATATCATTTAATATTAATAGCAGTAATACCAACTAGAATATTTTGATGTTGCTTATAGTTGGTTATTTTTTTCTTTATATAGTCGTGTAAATATAGATCTGTTTTATTTTTGAAGAAAGAAACTATAAACAAAATAAATAACAATAATAACATCCAGATAATTATAATTTAATTACTAAATTGCGATTCTCCAAAGGCTTCAATTGGTGTGAATCAGTCTAGTTGTAGCTGAATAATATTGGTTGTTTTCAATTGATAACTAAATTTATTATTTAACGACTTAATTTATTTCTATATTCAAAACACCTATCTCTTCAAAGATTATTTTTCTTCGAGTATATAGTTGTTTTCAAGTAGTAATAATAGTAAATCCAGTGCAGGGTTGTGCCACATAGATAAATTTGTATTATGTAACAATATATTGTTGGCTGATACAATAATAATAATATTGTTAGAGGACCGGAAAAACTCTATTGCCAAATTAAGTACAAACCAATCTTAATTATGCGAATCAATTTAAAAACAATATAAGGAATAGGACCGGTGTAACATACTTACATGGTTAAAGAAGCAATTTTAGTCGATAAATAAAAAAACAAATTTTATTTATTATTGACATTAAATCAGAGGTGAGATAATAATAATAGCAATGGTAATGATAATGATGGTGAATAGTGCAAGTCACTACTTTCTGCGCCACATCAATTACTCGATCAGGTGGTAAACTTTAAAGTTGAGAAGGCGATCATTCCTGCTTGCATTTGTAGGTTTGGATTTGCACTTTTGTAACATACATAAAGAAGATCTTCCATGCATCACAGAATTAGAAACATTCACACCAATAACATGAAGATCCATCACTACCAAATATTTGTTATTTTGTTCTTGAGGGATTTTATACTTTTTAATTTTTATAATTATCTTTTATCCCCATTAAAAATTGTAATCATAATCACAAAAGATGTTCAATTAAAAACCTTTTCTCTTTGTTTTTGTTTTGCATACTGAAAAAATTATTATTATTCATTATTGTATGAAAATGTTTATTGTGAATGAGAATTGAAGAAATAATGTATAGAAAATAACTTATGCTACAAATATAGTAAAATAATTTTAATAATAATTGTCTTTTTTTATTTTTAACTTTTACCAATTACTTGAAAAACCTCTAATTCGTCAAATATACTACTCCTCACTATATTGATGTTATTATAGGCGGATATAATGCCAGAAATACGATTATTTTTATTAAACAAAAGGTCAGGGTAGCCAAAACTAGGCAAAAAATAAGAAGTACAATAGATTGCAATTCTATCATTAATGACATAACTGAAATGTGTAGTGGTGGTAATATCATTTTTATTGCTAATATTAAATATAAAACTTTCTGTTGTATTTTTAAATTCATGTCCATTCCAATTAAATGGATTATAACCACCAACTATTTGTTCTGAATTTTGTATCTTACCAATTGCAAGGGTTCTGTTGACATTATCACATTTTTGATGAAATATAGCTGCATCTAAACCATCTCTACTACTTCGATATAAAAGCTTGAATTTATATTTAACTTCTCTTAGTAGAGCATATGGTGGAGATTTTCTATCAATCCAACTCGCAAAAAGTAATGTGATCTTTTCATTTACAACTATTGAATTTCTTGGTGGCAATAAATTTGAAGCTAATTGTTCGTCAAGAACCCCATAAAGATGATAATGTAAAATGCCTTTCCACAAAACCATAGAAAAAATCTTTTTATATGGCATAATTTTGGAAAGAAAATCTTCGTTAGCAACATCTTGGAATCTAATTAATGGAATGATATCTTGTAGTATTTTTTTTAACTCTTTATAATCATTTTCATTCCAGTCTAAAATTTTTTTTTTCTCTAAACTTTTAATTTGCCCAATTCCCCATTGAATAACAGAATCCCAAATAAATATTTCTTTTGAATTTAAATCATCTCTTTCTAAAATAGATATAAACATGGGTTTTTCAATGCCTTTTAAATCATTGGATTTTAGAAATAATTCTGGATTATTATAAATTAATTTTTCAAAATAATTTCGAAGTAAATTGAATGATGATTGATGTCTTGATGAGATTTGATAAAGATAATTTAAATCCTGTTGAATCCATTCTTTGTCTCTTGCAATTAAACGATTTTGTAAATCATCTATTAAATCATTAAAGTTTAATTCATCACATGCTTCAAGAAGTTCAACGATTTCATAAAAATCCAGATTATTTATGTCAACAGTTCCATCATAAATATAACTTTTTTTTAAATAAAAACAATTTCATTTTTAGCATCATAGTCAATTTATTATTAATTTATATTAAATAATAGCCTTACGTTAAAAGAACTTCAAATATTTTTGGAGATATGTTATTTTTTTTAAAGAGAATAATACCGCTTTCAGATCTATTCACCCAGTTATTAGATAGAGCTGCTTTAAAGTATGAAGACCTTTCTCTTAAAATGTTCGAATGAGCCTTGAAAATTTTAATATTATTGTGGTCTTCACCAACTTTGATTTCTACGTCACAAAAATCTGATTCATTTAATAGATTATTTACAAATTTTCTGATATGGTTTGATGGCGAAGCATTCATGTTGAAAATAATAAGCTTGTTTTGTTGATGAAAAAATTATAAATATTGATCGACAAAATCTTTATTATATATTAGGTTT
Source organism: Entrophospora candida (assembly GCA_910592215.1). Lineage (NCBI taxonomy): Eukaryota > Fungi > Glomeromycota > Glomeromycetes > Entrophosporales > Entrophosporaceae > Entrophospora > Entrophospora candida. The sequence goes on from CAJVPN010000365.1 coordinate 29,282, forward strand.
TATGATTTATTATATGCATTTTCAATATAAACAAACTCTCAAATTGATTAAAGAAAATTGTCTTTACATAAACTGTTATAACAAAGTTTTTTAATTCTAAAACGTTTTGAGCTCGTGAAACATGTATCTAAAACACGAAAGCGCCATATTTTTTCTAGAGCTATTTTGCTTCAAAAGTTCTGAAATTTTAAGATTTGATTAATATACATCATAAAATTTACCATTGAATGCTCAATCAATTCACAATTTCTTCTTTTAATATACTCTCTTTTATTAAGCTCATTGTGACTGTTTATTTTTCTTCTAAGCTTTAAAAGGAAAAAGAAAAGTGCAAATTTGAATCATTGTGTTATTTATAATTACTTTGTTCTCAATGGATCTATAGGGAATAATTAATGCTCAACATCACTGTTGTTATTTATTCCTTTAAAATATCTGATATCCGTCAAGTTTCATCAGTAGAACTTGGAAAACATTTATTAAATATTTGGTCTGTAAAACATATTTTTTTTACCACTATTAAAGAACAATTCACTCTTATTAATTCCGATGTATATAAGTCTAGATGATCGCGTAACAATTTTATATATTAATAAATAATATTAATAATAAGCACAGATTATCCTTATGTTACCAGGATCAGATGATGACGACGATAATTTGGCCGAACCCTTAATATTAATTTTGGGTCAAATTAAATTTTATTTCTATTTTTTATTAATTCTCATCTGAATTCGTGTTACGTTTCGCGTATTTTAACTAATTATTATTAATCAATCCGTAGCATGGTGGACATTCGTATAATTGGTAATGATTTTCGTCGATCATATCACACAAAAAAGAAAATTTGATTGGCCCGAATAAATTACACAAAATTTAAAATTTAAAGAAAATATGTACGTATATTTTATTTTTGAAAAAGGAAGCTTCAACGAAATTCTTGCATGTATTTTGCTAACCAATATTTAACCAACTGTAAAAAAATGTATAAGTTTTATCAAATAACAGTTATTTTTTAAAAAAGATC
>CAJVPN010000366.1:0-30208 GCA_910592215.1 Entrophospora candida
ACCATTTTAAATATTTTAGATTTTTATTAGAAGAAAATTTTGACAAAAAGAAAAATTTATTTTTTAGAAAAAAGAAATATTTTGTGACTAATTTTCACGAATTAAATTGATATGTATGCAACATTTTTACTTCATAATTTGGGCTGGAATTAACAAAACTAGCCGGAATTATAGAGGGTCAAATTTCAAAATTTTATAATACTCAAACTAATTTTAACTTGACATGACTCTTGTTATACTGAACTTATTTAAAAAATTCCAACGTAGTTCAATAGCTTTTAACTAGGATAATCGATTTACGTTGTTTTTTTTTCAAATGTTGTGCAGAAATTTAACTCATGTCAATTTTAAGAAGACCAATTATTTTGGATGTATTACTGTGACACGCACAGTATTAAATAATATAAATTAACACGTTTTAAGAATCAACAAATTTGCACAGGAATCTTGGTCAATTCAAAATTTGAGACACAACGTAAAACTATTTGCATTTTTGTCACCTTCGTACTATTGAGCATAATCTTCAAAAGCGCAGAGAAACGGGTGCCATTAAGCATAAACATAGTAATGGCAGACCATCACACAAACTCTTGCGCGATCCTTGTGTCAATTCGTTCATCATAATTCTGCTCCAACGACCCATAGACTTGCCATGTTAGCTAAAGAAAAGCATAATATACCAATTCCTCATGCTTCTGTTGGAGACATATGAAAAAGATAGCTCTGAATTTCCATACTGACAAGCCGACAGATCGAAGCACAAAGGCATTGGCACAAGCTCATATGAGCATTATTTAATAAATAAAATGGCTTTTGATCTTTTTAGAAATAAAGTTAGCATACGGTTAATAGACCAATTTGATGTTTACCAAAGGTGATGGTGCGGAGTAAATCTCACTAAAAGATAAAATACTTTTATTTGTTTCATCGATATAATGGATGGAATTTATTATGTGAATATTTTGCAGACATGGGTTCTACATGTTGCAAAAAACTTACGCGGTAGAGACTGGTGTTTGCAATAGGATAACGATCCTAAGAAAACTTCATATGTTGCAAAGGAATCCTTGCCCAAATAAAATTCGGGTTACAGAGTGGGCCATCTGATATCCAATAGCCCCGACTTAGACTGTATTGAGAATGTGTGGCATATTGTAAAAAATAATGTTGAAAAATATATGTCACCAAATATTGATGAATTCAAGCAACTTTTGAGAAATGGGAAAAATCCTCAAGAAACTTAATTAACTAATCTATTTTGCACAATTAAGAAATGAGATTTCAATTTTTTTCAACATCATCTCTAATTGATTTAAATGATGCAAAACCCAAGATCCCAATTGGACCATTATTAACATTTCTTTGTCAACATATAATGATTCGTTATAAATAACCAAATATCAATTGTTTCATTATATTCATAATTTTGAGCAATATTGTAAACATCAAGAGCTTATTTTTGAATGAATTTTGGTTTGACCAATTATCTCAATTTTTTGATATTGTCAAGGTTTGATGCTTCGATGAATTATTTTCATGGATATACAATCCCCCATTTTATTTTAAAATGTTATATGGAATAAGAAAAACAAAACTATAATATTTACTTTATTGCTGAACAAATTTGTAAAGTCACTGTTGGAAATTTATAAAACCATTTAATGTTCTAGTATGTCTTCAAGACTCCCTCCGCAAAGATAAGTTAGGATGATTACATCAAAACGCGTACACAATGTTAGCTATCGCACCAGTTAATTATGGAGCATATAGCAACAAACTTTAAAGCTCTATTATTTTTAATTGGTGTCGATTTTTAATTAATATTAATACTTGAGGGTTGGTTTTTACAAAGCGTAAAAATACAACAAAATTACGTCGTGTTCAAACTGAACTGGTTATTCAAGTTTTAAACACATCAACTTTGGTGTAGGGAACGGGTTTTAGATAATACTCGATGTTAGTTATTGCACTTGATTTTGGGATTTTTAATCTAATGCTTTCTAAATCGCACCGTTCACAGCTTTAAGAAATATAAAGGTTGTTGATAATATTTCACCCTCTTTGTCAACTTTTTGGTATTCGGGAATTGGGTTTTGATAAGGTTGATAAATTGTCAAAATGAATCGGCCGGATGTAATAGATTTATTGGGTATATACTCAAGTTATTATAGTTTTGATGATAATAACCATTTGTTGCATTTAAAAAAAATAACGTTTTCTACTCAAGATGTATGGATATATAAAAGACGCTGCTTGCTTTGCAACCATGATAAATATTATAATACTGTAATAGGGTATACAACGTTCTAAGAACGAGACATTCATTTACTATGTCGTTTGTCCAGTTTTTAATGAAAATTTTTTGTGGATTCACATATCTACGATATATTTGCTCGTTATGTTTGAATTAATGAAATGGTAATGGTGTTAGTTAATCACTACATCCTTGTATTGAAGGAGATAATTCTAGTTTTTTGGGTCAATAGATACAAGAATTTTCTTCAAGAACTTTCATTTGCACTTAAAGCTTGTTCAAAAATTTACAATTGTCATTACGAGAAATATGAAATAATGAAGCTTCAATAGAAAAAGGATCGAAAGGGTTATGTAATAAAAATAACAACAACTTTTAATTGAATATATAACATCAACATTACACCGTGAATATGGGAGAATCCAAGACCTCCTCGGAAAAATAATATATGTTTAATTCATGAACGTATCATTGTACAAACGGATGGACGCATAAAAGAACATGATACTATATGCATTTCATCTTTCAATCACGACATTTAATGCAGTTAAAAGTATAGTTGTGGTTTACGTGGGGATGGAATTGTACAGAAGAAGCAATAATGGTTTACTTATCATCCTCTTCAAAATAAAATAAAAACCAAATGATTTGATAGTTACGTATGGAGTTGGTCTCCCGTTCCACCAACAATATACTTGACAGACGAAATAGTTAATATAATATATAAACCCGAAAATTTAACAATTAGGTTCTTTGGAAGTTAAAAGAGCTACCAATCCTAACAAATAACTTGAAAATTAAACCCAAATATTTATAAAATAAGTAAATGTTGTATTAATTGTAAACAAAATTACAAGGAAAATTATTATATGCGTACATAAATATAAATTTGAATGAATCATTATTAAATAATTTACAAAAAATAATCATTTGTTTTTTAAAATTCTTTTTTGTTCTCTTCTTCTATGAATCCATCTCATAAATTTTGAAATCCATTTACCCCATATTGAATAAGTAAACATGACACACAATATAAAACTACTTACTCCAGTTACAATCCAGAAATAACTAATAAAAAAATATAAATATTAATATATTTTATATTATAAACTTATATGTGTGAATTTAAATCCTACCTTAATGGATAATCAAGTGCATCGAAAGTATGGAAATTCATTCCAAAATCTAAATAAAGAAGGAATAAGTTTTATATTTATTAATTATTTTTATATAATACATGAACATATAATATTTATTCATATAAAACTTACACCCAGCAATAAAAGTCATTGGCATAAATACAACACTGATTATAGCAATAATTCTCATGTTTTCATTGGTCTAAAAATTATAAATTATATTAATTATGTGAATTATGAATTATATAAATAGTTATTTGTATGATAAAATACCTCATATGCAAGTAAATTAAAAATCTAAATTTAAAAAATAAAAAAAGATTATTTTTTGTTTGAATTATAAAAAAATCTTGAGTCTTTAATTAATTTATTACTAACCAAATTAACTAAATTCTCTGAAATATTTGTCATTGTATCCAAATTATCAACAATTTCATTACAATGATCCTATAATTATAATAAAAATAATTAGTAAATGGTTTTTAATTTTCTTTCTGCTCAGTTTCTCTAAATTAATAATAACTCACAGCAACATCCATAAAATAAGTTTTTGCCAGTGGTGTTATGAAATCTTTTTTTTCTTCATGTTCTCTCAATATAGTAACAAGACTTTGAACAGGTCCAAGTGTTCTTTTCAAAAGTGCCAATTCACCAGATATCATGTGAAGTTCTAATTAATAAAAGCAATTTTTTTAATTATTATTATAAAGTTATTATAATAACAATAAATATATTTATCAATTATACCATGTGAATAAGTCATTTTAGGCCGTATTAACAATTTCCCTTCTAAATCTGCAATTTGGTGTCTATAAGAATCAACAATTGGCATGGCTCTATAATAATGCATAATAATAATAATAATAATAATTAAGAAAAGATTTTTCTTAATTAAAAAATTTTAATAATAATAGACTTACAAATCAACAATTGTATCAATAACAGCTTCCATCAATAAACTTGCATCATGAGCAGTTCTTAATAAAGTTTTTGGTTGATTAATACGTGCAAGAATAGGTTTATAAACAGATTTTCCATTATGTTGAAAAATAGTTAATAAAGTTTCTAAAAAAAAATTTTTTTTTTAATATATAATAATGAAAGAAAAATCAAATTATAAAATATTATGAGAATATATATTACCATCTTTAAGCAAGAAAATGCTTACTTGCTCTACATAAACATTTAATTTTTGCCTTCGTAGTATTTTATGGGTTTCCAAATATTTACTTCCTTCTTGATGGCCATGTAACAATAAATCTTTACGTGAATTATAACTAAAAGATTTAGTATTTTCTTTTCCTTCAATCATGCTTGAATTATCTCTTTCCAATTCACACTTTACATCATCATGATTAAGAGTATGAAGTAGAAGTGAGATATAAATATGGTTCTGATATTGATCCCGTTTTGTGCCTGTTTATTATTATTATTATTATTATTATTACTATTATTACTATTATTTTTAAACATTCCTTCAAAATTAACTTACGTTGAGTATTTTGTAAAGCATCTTCAATTGACAATGGGTGCAGATCTTATACATAATGCGTTATTTAGCATACAAATATTATTTTGTGCTTTAATTATATAAATAAATTAAATCATATAAATAATCACCAAATTTAAGTGCAAGTGTTTTAATCACATCCCAAGAAATTCCATCTACATTAATCCAACGAACTTTTGTTTTGTCTGGACGGTCTTTTTCTAAAAATCCTCCCAAATCCTTATTTGAAAATTTCCCAGAATAAACAACCTCATCTAATATTGCATAAAATATATGTTAATTATAATAACAATAATAACTGTTATTGTTGTTATTATTTAGAGGCTTTACCTTCACTAAAATCTGAAATAAATATGCTACATGGAAACTAAAATCAATATTATAAAATTAATAATCATTTATAATTAATTATAACCAACAATAATAACCACACTCACGTTTATATCATAATCTGCATATCTTGGATCAATCCCAGGGTCTTGTCCAGGTGAATGCATATTATCGACTAATTATTTATCAAAATTGAAAAATTAAAATGTCAAAATGATTTGCTAATGGTTTATATAAAGAATTACGTGAATGAACTTTGTAAAATTTATTTCACCCGTTAATAATCTTCTGGCAGCAATGATTTTTTTGGCTATTGCTTTCAACCTACTTCTGCTACCTAATGATAAAAATTTGAAGGAAAATGTATCGTTCATTAGTGTTTCTATCAATATGAATTAATCAATTATCGCTCTTTTTAAGAAATTTACTGCCGGTTTCAGAAACTTCATCTACATCTAGTAGATTATTTTCATCAAAATCAACAACTACTGAGCTAGGAACACTTTTATAATCTTTCTCGTCTGTCATGTTAATATGAATTTTTTTTCGATATAGTTTTTTTTTCAAAAAGTTTTTTGAATTAATTTTGTGCAATTGTTTTGATTATTCACTAATTAGTATTAGGTGTTGAACAGTTCTAAAAATAAATCGAAAAACTTTTTTGTTGGGTTGGTAACTTGTATACCAAATATAGAGTGATAATAATAATAAGGCATGAAGACGCTTAGTAACTATTTCTATTAAATATATACAGTGGATAATTTTTCTTTTAATATTAAATTAATAATTTAAAGTAGAAAAAGCGTATAATAATCAATACAATCTATAACGAACGAATTTATCTTTTACATTACATACTAATACCAGATTTTACTATAATAATAACGGGCTAAAGATTTTGTCCCAATTACTGTTTGAAATCTAACGGATATTGAATAAATTTTTTAATGACGATCATTTACCAATACTCTGTTAGCGTCCGTTGTTCTTGGCATGCTTTCAATAAGTTCGTGTAACTGCGAGTATAAACATCTCTTTATTTTCTTTTTTGAAATTTGTAACTACAGTATTACCATGAAATTCAAACAGCACCAGATTTTCGATGTAATCCTTATGGTTCGTTTTTCCATCCACCTTAACTAAAGGAAGGACCTAATCATTTGCCAGAAAAATATTCTCACATCATTCATTATACCACCACTACCATGTTTAACGGTTGGCCTAATGTTCTTAATTTTGCCAAATTCAAGCTTCCTAAAAATTTTGAAACATGACTCATCTCCCAAAATAATCGCTTTCCACTGTCTCACTGTCCAATTTCTTCTATCCATATACCATTTCAGTCAATTCTCCTTTTATTGTCTTGTTATGTTAATAGGGTATTTTTTGCGGCAATTTTCGAAAATATCCCAAGTTCGTACAAATTGTATTTTTGATACTTCTAACTTCTGTAAAACTTTTTTGATTTTCTTCTAAAGAACTACGGTTTTCCTTTGATGCAATTCTCTAAAAATTTTTGATCTTCAACTCTCAATGCTTTTGGACGACTGCACTTTTTAAATTTCTTCATTCTCATAATGTTTAATAGTATAATGAACTGTATGCCCTTGGAATGATAATTCTCATGATTTATTTGATATTTGTTTTTTTTAACTAAAAACCACAAAGAATAGGAGTAAGCTACCTAATGATATAAATTTTATGTACTTTTGTTATGTGACATTTTGTATAATTGTTAAAAAATCTTGCCTAAATACTTTTTGGAGGGTAGTGTATATAAATTGTATATTAATATGTTCATTTACAATAACATCGGACCTAATTCAAAGATTTTAAATAAGGATGTAACCTTGATTTTTGTGTCTCGCAAACCAAAGTGAATAAAAAATTTCTCGAGTACCCAAATTTGTGTGACTCGCATTAACAAGTTTAAATTGGAAAAATATGAATCAATTATTACATACTTTATTATTAGTTGATAATAAAAAAATTCTATACTTGAAGAATGATCCAAAATAAAAAAGATTTCACTATTATTAATTTGCAATATTATCATTTTTCAAACTTGATCTACCAGCTCTCATCATTTCATCTACCAACAAAAAGTTACTAGCAATTACAGAACTATCAATAAAAAATATAGGAAATTTAAAAATTATTAGATTGTTATTATTTTTATTAATGTATATATATAAATAGTAGGAAATACATACCATGAGTGTAACATGTGACGAATGACTCTATAATTGTCCCAAATACCTTCTTGAACAGGATCAAGTGTTTCTCCTGTATTTAAATCTACGCCAACAACATGGCCGGAAGCATATTCCTCCTTTATAAAAGGAAAAAAATTCATTTTTAAATAATTTATAAAATCAATAATCAATAATAATAATAAACAATCGATCGATCGATTACTTGTAAAGAAACAATAATGTCTTGAGCATCAAAACCACCGTTTTGTGCCAAAACCTTTGGAATTATCAACATTGCATCAGCAAAAGCTTGAACCCCCATTTTGGCTCTGCCTTTAACTGAATCTTTGAATTTTGTTAAATGTGCTGATAATGCAACTTGAAAAGCTCCAGCTCCTGGAACCACACTATCATCTTCAATAGCATTCTTGACAGCACGTAATCCATCACGAACTGCATCATTAATTTGAGTTATAGTGTGTGCATTAGGTCCTTTTGATTTTACATATACATCATGTGAAAATTAATGTTAATAAAATTTTATTGAAAGTATTTTTTTATTTTTATAAGAAAAAAAATTACCTTTAATTAAGATGGTAACGGATTTAGGATCTTTTACATCTTCAACAAAAGTATATTTTTCTTCTCCTAATGTGTGCTCATATATAAGTCCAGCATGTCCAAGAACATCAAGAGTCAAATCATCGACTGAATTTTGTGCGACACCACCACATACAAGTTGTAATCTTTCCATGTTTCTTCTTTTTGCTCTTCTTAATGCTAAAATGCCATTTTTACAAAGTAGATCCAATGATAAAGGATCTATTCCTTTTTGATTAATAACAACAAAACCTTTTTTCGAATCACCGCAAACTTGTTTCTTTAATTCTACAATCTTTTTAACTTTCTCATCAGTAAATTTTCTTTCTGATTCAACAAGTTTTTCACGTTGATCAGCACTTGAATAAAAAAATCCTGAATTGATTTCACTGTTAATAGGACAAAAAAATATTATTTATAAAAATATTTGACTATACTTTTGGAAAAAAACTATTTAAATTAAAATTACACATTTATTTTATCAAGACGTTATATGGGGTTATACCTTTTCTCATATTCTAAGGACACATTTAATGTCAATATATAAGCATCTTCTACACGTCTTGGCATATCTGGATGACGAGCTCCATGATCTAATACCAGACCACGGATCAAACGTGAATCAGTTGCAGTCTTATGTTGCATTTTCATAACCTCTACCATGTGTAAATCAATTGGCTGATTGTCACGTTTAATGGCCAAAACAGCATCAACAACAGCCTCTGTCAATTTATCAGCAAGAGTGCTTTGAACTTTTGTCCTTAAAGAACTACGAGCGACATTAACAAGTAATTCTCGATCAATTGATTTTGTAACTTTAAATTTATCCAAAAACTGTAAATTTTTTTTTTCAGGAAAAAAGAAAGAAGATAAAATTAAGCATATGTATATATATTATTTAGTATAATGTATATGTATATATATTATATACCTCAAGTGCTTCAAGTCTAGCTATGTCAAAACCTTCTGTTACAACTCTAGGATGTAATCCTTCTGAAATGTATCTTTCAGCTTGTTTCATTAATTCACCAACCAATAAAACTATAGATGTGGTTCCATCCCCTGTGATTTCATCTTGTGCTGTAGCAGCTCGGGCAATCATAGCTGCTGTAGGATTTTGTATTTGCTTTTTTTTAAAAAAAACATAAAATAAAAAGATTAATAAACGCAATTTATAATTAATTGATCAAAAATAAAAAGTGTTTATTTTTCATCATTTTCATAACAAGACATAATTACCATTTCACTTAAAAGAACTTTACCATCTTTGGTGATTTTGATATTCCCTGCACCATCAACCAACCTATATTTTTAAAAAACGGGGTTAAAATAAAATAAAAATATAATAATAACTTAAATGTATCCGATAAATACATTTTTATTGTTCCTTTTGGACCAAGGTTAGATTTAAGTACATCTTGTAAACCAATTGCACCCGTAATATTAATCTGAAGAGCTTGACCTCTTCTTGCCACTTCAGATTTAGGATTGATAAGTTGTACAGCAGAAGACCTATCAAATGATATAAAATAACAATTATGATTATTAATTTAATAATTATTAATAAATGTTTTTGATTTGATGGTTATACTTACATTTAATAATTATGTCTATTTAATGAACGCGAAAAAAATGGTTAATTATTTGTAAAGTTCCAAAAGATCTTTTATCAATGATGCTATATATCACATTTATCACATCACGACGATCCATACGATCCGTACGATCGATCCATTTATATCGCGATTTTTTAATAACTCAAATTTAATACTTTTGTAACCACACACACACAATTCAATTCTATCTTGCTAGGTAACTTTTTTGCAAGTTTTTGCAAACTGTATTATATATATTTTAGAATCCTCAAGGAAAAAGACATTTATATACAAAAAAAAACAGTTTTTATAAAAAGTTATAGTAAATATAACTGAGACAATAGAAGAAAAAAAATTATAATTTAAAATAATAAAAATAATAATAGGAAACAAGAATAAAATTATTTTATATAGACTCATTATATAAATTCATTATAAAAAAACTAGTTAAAAAAATAATAATAAAATAACAATTCATCTAAAAAATATTAGAAATTTCAAATACAAATATTATTATTATAATAGTATTAACGTTTCCAAGAACGCTCTCTTTCATCATCATCATCCTTTTCGAAATTATTTTTCTCATTTGTTTCTGTGGTTGCTTCGTTAAATGTAGTGGAAGTTGTAGTTTCAGTTTTGACCTCAGTATTTGTGGCAATTGGTTGTGATTCAGAATTTTCAACAACTGTAGTTGAATTAGTAACCTCTGGTTGAACAGCTGAATTAGTTTCGGAATGCCATGTCATTTGTACAACACCAACATTTGGAATATTAGATCCTTTCACAAGCGCCTATAAAATATCATTTATTACGTCAATATAATATATATTTTTTAATTAAAATAACGATCGATTTTTTTCAAGTTTACCTGTTCCGCGTCTTTTCTATTTTTAAAATGTGCAATCACACCTTTATCATCTTCAACATTAACAAAAGATTCAATCTCACCAAATTGCTGAAAACGAGCAAAAAAATTTAAAAGTATTAAATGATTGTTACCATCGCAAATGATAATATATAATATATAAGATTTAGTTACTTGAAAATAAGTTTTTAAAGCTTCAATGGAATCAGCTGGGAAATCTTTGATAAGCAATTTGCTAGAACGATTATCAAGTTTATAAGAACGAATAGCACCTCCACCGCGAACTCTTGGCCAACCGCGAGCCCTACCATAAAAAATAGAAGCACGTCCACGTCCACGGTAAACTGAATCGCCCAAATTATTTGTGATAGAAATTTCTGAAGTCTTTAAAAAAAGAATAAAGTTTAGAAAACCAAACAGATAATAAGAATAATAAAATTTTAACAACACATACATCATTTTGTGTAGCCTCAGGATTTGTTTGCAAAGAAGCTTCTGTAGTTGAACCTTTTACTGATGGTGAATCAAGAGGACCGCCAGTTTCATTAATTTTGCTTAAAATATCAAGTTCCCTATCTAATTGTTCTCGTTCTTTTTCTTCCATTAAAGATTTTGAAAATGGAGTGGAAGAAGTAATTGGTTTAAGAACTGGCACACTTGTATCTTTTTTGATGCCTTCACCAACTTTATTAAGTGTCTTGAGTAATTCTTCTCGACTTTTAGGATCACCAGTTTTCTTTTTAGAAAGTTCCATCAATCTTTTTGACTCTTCAATTTGTCGCCTAATTAATTGTTCTCTTTGTTTTTGAATTTCAAGAATTGCCTTAATATTTTCTTTTTGTTTTTTGGCTTTCTCTTCTGCTTCCTTTGTTTTCTCTGCAGTGGTCTGTTGTACCGGAGAGTCTGTAGAAACGGGAGCAGCAGCGGTGGCTTCTTGTTTAGAAGTTGCAAATGGTTGTTTTGTTCCTGCAGAATTCTGTTGTTCTTCCTTTTCCTTGAACCAATATACCTTAACAAATCTATTGCCAAAAATAGGTTCTGGAGAATTATAGGCTTTCTGGGCATCTTGATTACTATTAAACTGGATTATTGCCTTTTGATTAGTAACATCAACATTGATGTTGGTGATTATACCGAATTTCTTAAAAAATTCATTCACTTTATCCAAATTACAAAATTCATTAGGTATTCTTTCTACGACCAATGTCGAACTTTTATTTGTTTGGGGCCCATATCTACCAGCAAAACCACCACGACCAGCACCACGTGAACGGGCACGACCTCTAAATGTTGTTCCAGCACCACTAGCATTAAGATGTGCGGATTGTTGTTGTAAGCTTGCATCTAAAAAAGCAGCGACAGGTGGTGTTGGTGTCAATGTAATTGCAGTAGTTTCGTTAACAGAGCCTTCTTCAGTTTGACCTTCGACGACTTCATTTTGTTCAAGTGATTTGGATGTCAACAATTCTTCAGGCCTTGATAAAGTAGCTCTTTCAGGATCATAAGCGTCGGCAGTTGGTGTCATAGATCTAGATGTTTGTGAAGCTTAGGGAATGTAACCAAATAAATGATTTTTAGTTTTTAATAAAGGAATGATTTAGAGGATAGATAATGAAAAGTATTTACAAAATCCTGGATCCAGCTCAAATTGACCACGAACAGCAGGTGCAGTTAAATAAAAAGGTGGTCTAGGAGGACCGCCCATTAAACCAACTGGGCCAGATAAAGCTGAAGTGATAGGTGGCATAATATCATACGGTCGATTTAATTGAACATCATCTACCACAATTCTATCAGCCCCATGATCAAAAGGACAAAGGTCGCCACGCATGCAATATCCCTTTTCTGTTTCAATAAAAAATATAAACATAAATAATACAAATTAACAAATGATGATTATTTTATAATTAAAATATTTCCATTTACCATCATAATCTCGACATCGCTGACGTCTTCCAGTCGGTCTATTCTCAGGGTAGCCAGCACGATTAATCATAACAGAACCACCTCTGCTACCAACAGTTCCTACTCTTCCAGCTCTCAATCTTCTGTCATCATAACGATCATTTACTGGAGCAGACATTCCATTACCACTCCATTCATTTACCCAACGACCAGAAGCTAAATTATATGTTGATAAAATCAAGGTTAACGATTCAAAAAATTACAAATAAAAAATACACGCTAATATTCAATATTTAAATTACCAGAAGCATAGCCATTCCCATTTCCAGGTAAATTTTGATTATTTCCTATCAAATTATTTCTTGGAATTTTATTTGAACGATATTCTTCTTCAGGTTCATCACGCCGTCGTTTAAAATTTCTATCATCTTGATAATTGTTATTGTTGTTGTTGTTGTATTGGGTTGCTGCTGAAGAAGGTCCTGGAGGAATGCCTTCACCACGAAATCTTTTATTTTTTGAGTCTCTATCATCATCACGATTTGAAGATGCTCGCTCAGGATATCGTCGATAATCTTCACGATTATTATTATCACCCACACCAACAACAACACCACCACCACCTCCACCTTTCTCTCGATGTTTATAGTTGCGATCGTCATCTTCATCAGATCCTTCACTCTCTTCTCTTTTTCTAACACCGGACTTTGCCGATGAAAAATCGTTTTTGTCTGATGAATGATCATAAGCTTTTTTTTTGTTATCATTAGTTGAAGAACTTTCACCAAGATACTCTTTGTTGTATAAAGAATTAAATAATTTGTCTACAAAGCCAATAGTTTCTGTTTTTTTTTAAAAGAAAAGAAAAGATTTAAATTTTAGCGTTGGTTTCTGTATAATTGGTTACTTTAGATGTTGACAGATACCTTCTTTAAGAAAGTCGTCAAGCTGATCTATACATGTTTGTCTTAAATCCTGACTCGATTTGTCGTTTTGTAATAGAGCAATGATGTAATCTGCCAGTACTGCAGGATCTGCGTCGCATCTTTAAGAAAAAAAACTTTATTGTTAGTAAAAACAAGATTTATTTAGTAAGGAAATTAAAGAAAACGCACACTACGTACATTGGTTCCAAATGATGGCTCAAGTATTTTTTTAAAGCTTTTGAGGACGTATCGTCAAAAATCATTGTTTCTCAAGTGTACAAAGGTACTTCTTGAGAACTAAATTTGCAAAGAATATTAAAAGACTTTAAAGTAAAAAAATTTTTTGATAGACACACAAAAGGAAACAAAAAATTTGATAGAACCCCGGAAACTTTTAATTATGGTTGGGACTTTTTTCAAGGTAAAAAAGCCAAAAAAATTTGTAATATCATGTGATCTACTATTCAAAAATATTTTTTCCTGGGTAACATTATTACTACGGAATTTTCAGGAATATTTTTTTTCCGTCATTTTATTAATTAATATTAATTAATATAAACAGCCAAAATTATACGAGTTATATATATTAAACCATTGTGTGTGTGGAAATGTTAAACAATCGGAATAAATGCGTTATTACATAATAATAACAATAACAGATAGCCTCAAGGACATACTTTGGAATGATAACCCACCTCCTTTCAGAAAGAGTATCGGTACTGATAGATTGGAGCAAGTATATAGCATTCATTTTTATAGCGGTTCAGGAGGGGTATATGGACGGGTTCTTGTATTATGCAAGACGTTAAATTGGTCTTTAAATTTGTTCCGAGTCATTTAAATTTTATTTGATCAAATATCAAAAGATTTAATTTTAGCCGACACTATTTATATGAACTTGAACCTGAATTTGTGAATTGAAGTTTTAAATTGTCACTCACTCACTACAAATAATATTTTATTTATTTGCAAATTTGAAAATAAAGATTCTTTCAATGTCTAATTATATATAATTCAAAGAATTTAAATAATAAAAATTATAATACACATTTAAAAAATTATATTTTTTCTTTACTTAATCTTCATCCATTCTGTCAGGATTTTGATCGTCAAGATTACCATCGTCGTGTCGTTCTTCTCTTCTGGCTTGTTCTTCAATAGCGCGAAGGAATGATTCGACGCCTGTTTGTTTAATTTGGTTTGAAAAAAAAATTTTTAATTGAAAGATCTTAAAGCGCGATTTTTTTTAAAAGAGAAAAGAAAGAAATCAATAAAATACACTTACTGTTACTAGCAGGATCTATACCAAGTTGAGATAAGAGAGGGCCCAATTGACCAGACTGCAAAGCATAAGTTAATGATGCTAGTGACTATAAATTTAATTGGGAAACTTTTTAATTTCTGTTGATGATGATATAAGAAAAATTTCATTTTTTTTTTCAAAAATTACCTGATGAAATTGTGGACTATGAATCACTTCCATTAATTCCTCGGTTGTTGGATCAATATTTGGAGGAAGATGAGGAAACACAGCTAAAAACCATAACCAATGAAAAAAGGTTATGATAAATATCACATTCATCAAATTTTTTTAATGGATGAAAACTCTTTAACAAACCTGATGCTATTTCAGGATTACTAAATATTGGTCTAAGAGCATCAGGCTTAAGAACATCTGCGAGACTGATATCTATAATTAGAAAAAGAGAGAAAATGATGATAACCATTAAGTTTATCTTGATGAAAAAAAATTATTGCTTAATATTTGGCTAATTAATCAATCACCTCGACTTCTATTTTCGCCACTTTCATCTAATAAGAAAATAAAAGGTATTTTAAAAATGTGAAAATCGTTAAATTTTTATATCTGTTTAAAAAAAAATACTACCTTGTGGAACCTGTATATTAGCCAAAATATCTCGCAAGCTACCCAATTGTTCCTCTGAAAAAGCTGATGAATCAGCAATAGCAGCAGCAGTTCTCGTAGTGCTTGCACCTGTATTGGTAGCGGTACTTGATCTTCCGGCACCTGTTTCAGTTGTACCAGTAGTGGCTGATAGCGGTTCACTAGCAGGTGTATTTGTAGAACTAGAAAAATTACTTTTATGGTTAAAAAATTATAATGATAAATCATAGATCACCAAATAAACTATGAACATTTAATTATTAATCAAAAATAATACCCAAACGTTCCGTGACTTTGAAGTAATTGAAACAATTGTTCTTGATCCATTCCAAAACTAGTCAAATCTTCCATCGTACGAAAAGAATTATTCAACGGATTCACACTACTACTGCTACTGCTACTACCACCACTTTGTTGATCATTAAGCAGTCGATTCACTTTTTTTACATTATCTTCATCTTTATCATCTTTTGCATCTTGCATCCAAAAAAATAATTTTTGATTTGATGATTTGAAGTTAAGAAGGTAAACACGACCAGTTGTACATTGCTCGACTCGGATAAATTCTGCTTCATCCTGAAAAATTATCAAATCCTATAATAAATTGATTAGAATGATTTATTTATATCATAGATACAAATCATTCCCGTACCCACATCCACGTCCACGCCCACATATATATTTATTATTATCTTACTGTTTCCGCATTTGTGGACTTTCTATCTTTCCAATAAAAATGCATCAATCCATCTTCAGTCTATCGTAACATTTTTATTGTTAGTAATGAATATCAACTATTAATACTATCGGAAAAAACCATTTCGTATAAATACTATTGTTATTACATACCTGATCCATATAAATTAATCTATTGTGTAAATTAAAATTAAAAAAAAAAACGTTGGTTGGTTAACACTGAGTTTTTAGAGAAAAAAAACTAAATTCAATTATCATATTTTTTTAAAAAAATTCTTTTTACCCTTTTCTCTCATCTGGCTTTAACCAGTTAGTTTCACCATCACGTTTAAGAATTCCAGCTTTAAATTCTACAGGATATTTTCGTCTAGGAACTGGAGTTGGAAATAATGAGGTGGTGGCCATTTTTGCAAATATACTATACAAAGTAAAAAGTGATGTATGGAGTTGTTAATTTTTGAGGATTTTGAGTAGTACGTAATAGTTAATCATGTGATGACGATCATTAATTCACATTATTATTGTTGTACCATACAAAAAACAAAGAAGCTCCTAAAATGTCTACTAGACTTCAAAGAACAGCAGACAAATCACTTAATGAAAAACATGCAAAAATTCTCAAAGATTGCTTACAAAAACCTGAAAATAAGAATTGTGCTGATTGCAAAAGAAAAGGTCAGTCGTTACTGAAAAATAACAAAAGTTTTGATAAACATGATCTAGCATATTAGGCTAAAAAAAAAAAAATAATATATATATATATAAATTAGATCCACGATGGGCATCTTGGAATTTAGGTATTTTTGTTTGTATAAATTGTTCAGGCGTACATCGTTCAATGGGCACTCATATTAGTCGAGGTAATAAAATTTGTTCTAAGCAACATTAATTAATTAATTAGATTTCATTTAACACTAATTTTTTAATTGCTCGTTAGTCAAGTCTGTCGATTTAGATAATTGGACTCCAGAGCAAGTAGAGGTAATTGATTTTTTATTACTTCTTTTATCTATTTATCTACTTGTGTATATATATATATATATATTGAAATATTTTAAGCAAAATTATATTAAAAAACTATTATTCTACACATACATTTATGTACATAGAACGTGGTTAGGTGGGGTAATGGAAAAGCAAATGCGTAAGTGTTTTTAAATTTCATGATTATTGAAAAAAAATCGAAGGGATTAGAAACTTTGTTAGAATATGCTTGGTCCACCATTTTTATACATAATAAAGTAAAGGTTCATTCAAGATCTTATAATATTGATTCCATTATTCAAAGATATTGGGAAGCTAATTTAAAAAATAGCAAACCGTCTGAAAGGTATTCATTATTATAATTTTCCAAATTTTGATAATAAATAAAAAAAAATACTAAAAAATAATATTTATATGATAATTATTGCAACAATAGGAATATAGACTATTGGATTAGATCCAAGTATGAAGCGAAGAAATGGGCGATGAGTGGCCCTATACCCGATCCAGACACCTTTAATGACAATACTTATTTATCAGAATCTGTAAGAATTTTAGTCTTCCCCAAATTATATATATAAAAGTTCATGTTTTTCTAGTAATAACAACAGATTTTTTTTTTAATAACTAATACACACGTTCTCTCTCTTAATTTAAGACTTCAGAAAAAACTTTAGAAAAAACTTCAAGAGAAGAAATTAAAAATGAAAAAAGTCCCAAAGTTCAAAATAAAGAAAACAATACTTTTGATCTTTTTATGTCAGCACCACAATCATCATCCTCTAATAATGTTTCTTCACAACAACATCAACAAAAAAATTCTTCAAAACTTCACGGATCAGAATTTTTTTCTATAGGAAAACAATCAACCTTCACCGGTTCTATTCTTCCTCCACCGCAAGATTCATCACAATCCTCTACTGCCGCTACTACTACTACCACCACTTCTCGTCCTGCTACTCCTAATAATAATTCTTCGGGTGAACTTTCAAATCATCATAATACATTGAAATCATCGATTATGTCTTTATACAATAGCCCAAGTATTAAACCAACAACAACAATTACTCCACAATCTATTCCCGGGCTTAGTACTTTTAATATTTCACCTCACGGGTCTAACACTTCTCTAAATTCGTTACCATCATCAACTACGACAAATGACATAGCATTGGATTCAAAGAATTTAATGATGCCTCAAGGTGGTCAATACTTTACAACTTTTTCTTCTTCTTCTCAACAATCTTTATCAAATAAATCCATTTCTTCTCCTACCATAGAAACAAAACCCTCATCAAAACATAACGAGTAAGTTTTTTTTTTTTAAAAAATAATTATGAAAAAAGTTTTTTTTTTTCGAATACTTTAAATTAACTATTTATATTTTTATTATTATCATTTATTCTTATGTAAACAAGTGTTTTTGATGATTTGTTTGTTGACTTTCCGCAATACAAATAACGAATTTTTTACAAAAGTTATTATTTAATTAGATTTTAATAATTAATATTAATTAAAGTTAAGTAAATTTAGATTTGACATTTTATATACTTATATTACCATTATAATTAAAATTAATATTTAATAGTTATTAATAATAATAGTTGATGGAAAATAATTTAATTTAAGAAAAAAATTTACAGAAATATGTAAATTGGTAATATGTATTATTATTTTATCATCATCATCATCACAGATAGATTTTAGATTTTTATCATATTAATGTAAAATTTGTTTTATTAAATCGTTCTTGGTCCATTGGCAAAATGAACATTTTATGTCACGGAGTTACAGGTTCATCCTTATTTTCAAAAATCCAATGCATACTCACGTTACACCTTCGCGTTAACATTTATTTTCAAAAAATTATTTCTACTTTACAATTGTAAAACAAAACCCAAAAGCTAAATCTTATTAATATAAAAATAAAACTACAAACAAACACTTGACAGAAATGCTTGCCTTTACAAGTGAACTTTTTGTGGTTTATTGATTGGACTATTACTACACTCATCTGTCAAAAGTATTCACGATTTTGCAGGTGAGTGTATATTATCAAACTTATAAAAATCAGCTCTATGATGTAAAACAAAAGATTGATAAAATAATTAATCTAGCGTAGGGAAATTCAAAAGTTATTTGATAAAAGACTCCAAATTTTTCATTTGGTGAAATAGAGAAGAAAAGGAAATTGCTGCCCCCACTGCAAGAGGTTTTTGTTAACAAAAAATGAAGCAATCCAGGGAAAAGAATAAAATAAATGAGGATGATGATATAGAATATGAAGAAGATACTGAGATTAACAATAGTAATAATAATAATAATAGTGAAAGTATAGAACATGACCAAAGGATAGATGATGGCCTCCCATGCGATTGCTCTGGTGGTTTGTTATCTTTAATTCTTTTGATATTTAATATTATGTATTCAATCATTAGTTGAATCAAAATAAATAAAACATTATTTATCCTTTTTTAATCCTTCCTTGAATGTGAATGCATTTGTACCCATAAATTGCATATTCCTATTACAATGTTCATGATTTTGAGAAAATAAATGTACATTTCTACTATAGTTTTTTTAAAACTTTAACAGAAAATATCTCAAAATTTTATCAAGTAAGGTTGATGGACATAGTTTCTAAGCTAAAATTAATAATCGTGACGAATTGCATATAGAAATGCTATTGATTCAAAATCGTGATGTTTGTGGTTATCCTTGTTTCTAAGCTAAAATTAATCCTAGCGGCGAATTACATGTAAAAATGTTGTTGGCTCAAAATTACGATTTTGGTAGTTTTCCCTTTTCTATTGTCCGTACCCCAAATGATTAAATTTGATATTTATCATGAGCAAAGTTGGCATTGGGAAACATCCCGGACATTATCCAATATGTCAAAGGTGTATTGTTTCTTATGATTGTAGTTGAGGCAGTTGATTATTATTTGAGTCGGTGGTTAAGATGGTGCTCGAATGAAGGTTGTAGTTGTTTGTATGTTTATGTGTGGATTATAGATTTGGATCTACAGATTCAAGGTAATATCCAACACCAACCTTGATCATTGATAGGTACCAGATTTAATAAAATTTCCTTTCACGAAGATGTGGTTGCTCTTACATGCATTGTTAACTATGGATTTTTCCATAGTGAAATCTCCCCATCTTAGGAAACTTTAACACTCCCCTCGACAACAATGAAATCACAGGGCCACGCTACTCCTGAAAATTTAATTTCATCACCCATCACGTTGTCAGGATCAAGTCAGATTAGTCTTATGTACGCTAGGAAGATGAGAATAACTGTGATGTTTTAAACACTCGAACCTTGAATTAACATTCAATATCTGTAAATAAATTTCCAATAATCAAACGGATCGTTTTGTGTTTTCGGATTGTCTAAGAGCAGTTTTTCATGCGAGAGAAAGAGCTTCAATAGATATATTACTTTGACACTAACTTCTTATTATTTAATGTTAATAAAACGAATATATTAGTCATTTGTTCGTTATCGTGATAAGAGTCTTATTGTTACTCATTAATATACAATGTAAAGACACGATAAATTTTGCTCCACGTTTTGATTTCACTTGTATTATTTATGATGTTGGGCTATTTTATATAAAAAAAATAAGGTACTAATCTCTGGCCATTAACAGATATCATATCTTTTTCAGAATTGTGCTTCTGAATATGTTTATTAACCTCTAGTGATTATATCCGCCTGATAATATTCGAATAGGAGTTTTTACCTTATTATTACTATATATAATAATTGATAAATTTTTTTTACGCATGTTTATCAATTAAAAATGTCATTAAGAATTAAAAACACAAACAAGAGAAAAAAAGAAACAAGAGAGAAAAACATGAGCAAATATTATCAGAGAATGATTATCATTTGAGTAAATTGTTTATTTATAACCGTTTTTTATTTATACTAAATGAGCAAAAGAAAAGAAACTCGTGATATAAGTCATACATGATAATAAACAAACGATTGGTATATTTTTTTGGGTATATGCAGGTTGAGTACTGTACACTTCATGCAGTGAGTATAGTACAAACATAAAAAATTAGATCGAGTACAGTAAGTACAATTATAGGACCCACATAGGCATGTAAGTATGATTATAATTACCAAAAATAGTTCATACTATACTCACTGCACGAAGTGTACAGTACTCAATCTAACACAACCGTATTTGTTTTGAGTATTAGTATTGGTTGTGTGATCAGTTATGTTAGGTTGAGTGCTGTACATTTCGTGCAGTGAGTATAGTACACTTACATAACATGCATTTTTTTTTGTACTCAAGCTAAATATTGCGATTAGTACATTTGTAAATTTAAAATGAATGCCTCCCCTCAATCTAACATAACTGCCACCAATCTAATACTACAGATCGGAAACATGATTTTAATTATACAATAAAATGTATTTTTTAATCTTGAAAGAAACATACAGTATATAAAAATAGAATTCATTGAACACAATTAAATTTGATGTCTGTAACTGTTTTCACATTTTCTGAAACTGCGGGTTTTAAAGCTCGAGTTGCAACCTTTTCTGCAACCTCTGCAACC
Organism: Entrophospora candida; assembly: GCA_910592215.1. Lineage (NCBI taxonomy): Eukaryota > Fungi > Glomeromycota > Glomeromycetes > Entrophosporales > Entrophosporaceae > Entrophospora > Entrophospora candida. Next base: position 21,492 of record CAJVPN010000366.1, read on the forward strand.
CTGCAGCCCTATAAAAAATAACATACGGCAAAACAGTACATGAACCGTATTGTTTTACGGAATAGGTACGGAAAAAATGTGCGGAATCTTCCTGTTAAATGCGCCGAAATGTACGGAATTTGTGCGGGATAGATACGGAGTAGGTGCGGAATGCGTACGAAACATGCACGGAATACACACGATTTTTACGGAACACGATTTTCTTGTACGTTTCTCGTATGAATTACGTGATGTGCTAATGTAAAATTCGTGCGGAAAACGTATGGGGAAAACGAATTCCGTATGTTTTCCGTAAAAACCGTGTGTATCCCGTGCGTGTTTCGTACGCATTCCGCACCTACTCCGTATTTATCCCGCACAAATTCCGTACATTTCGGCGCATTTAACAGGAAGATTCCGTACATTTTTTCCGTACCTATTCCGTAAAACAATACGGTTCGTGTACTGTTTTACTGTACAAATTTCGTACAGTTTCCATACATTTTCCGTACCAAATTTTTTATAGGGTGATGTTCCATCATAGTGGGAGAACCCTTATTCCGATGCTTTCCACAACTTTTACAATCAGCAATGTAATGATCAGGAGAAATTTTTATTCTTTTATTAAAGTAATTCCATACTACAGCATGTGGACGTCCACCTTTTTTTCTTTGTGTATCTATTTCATTATTAATAGGTATTAGAGAAAGTGATGAGAAGACGAAAGAGAATGTGGAAAAGATAGAGGAGGCGAAAGAGAAGTTTGTTGAGTATTAGAACTTGAAGAATCAGATGTAATTGGGTTTGACATTTGTGAAAATATGATAAGAAAAAAAACATATAATAATGTGGGAAGATGATTAATTTTCTGCATGATTGATTATCAGTCCATCTATCATGGAGATGACAATTAGGAATTCAAGTCCCAAACATTGTTCCAAATGGACAAAAGAACAAAGGAATTTGTGTTTTAACAATGCTGTCAAAAATCCTTTTAAACCATATTTTTAAAGATTTAATTAATGAATGAATGTATTTAAAATAAAATAATGAAGAAAAAAAATTTTATTAATTGTGTAGATTCACATAATAAAATTAATTTAACACATTCCTATATTGTTCTGAATTGCCTAAATGCCTAAACTATGGGTTAGTTTCGGCCACCATCATCATTATGATATATTAATATAAAAAAAAAGATTTTCCATAAAATGGGTTTTGTGCACAGTCACATGTAAAAGATGGCTCTGCAACTTCAATCACTATAAAATTAAATTTATTTAATCAAAAAAAATTTTTTAATTAATGATTTTATTTAAAAACAATAAATCCCATTTTGCAGTTGTGATTCCATTTTTGATAATAAATCATCATAATTATAGTTTCAGGGGTTGCAGAGGTTGTAGAAAAAGTTGCAACTTGAGCTTTAAAATCTGCAATTTTAGAAAATGTGAAAACAATTACAGACACCAACTTTAGTCATGCAACTTTTTTCAATTGAAATAGCAAAAAATATCGACGATTGATTTTGTCACAAGCGATAAAATGAATGTCCACTATGATATTTACCAGAGACTAAAAATCTGTTTTTAAAAATAAAAATGATCAGCAGATGCGGTGTGCATTGTGCGCATCATGCACATGAATATTGAATTTTCCCCATCCCTTGTTACTCACGATTTTTTTCTGAGTGAACATTCAATTTTCAAATTTTCTTTAAATATCTTTTTTATTCACTCCATTCACATTAAAGCTTTTGAAAAAGTATTCAATAATGGATAAATTTGTTATTCACAAAAGTAGACTCTGAGGATAAAGAAAAAAGTAATGAAGGATCCGAACAGGCAGCAGCTAGTACACAAAAGCGAAAAAATAAAGAAACAATCAGACAAGAAGGTGAAGATTTTGTTCCAAATCGATTATGAATTTACCCTTGGATTGAACAAAGTGAAGATAGTAATAGAAAGATAACAATGTTTTGCAGCTGGTGTAAAAGGAAGAATATTTTTACAACAGTGGTGCACAATCATACCAAAAGCAAATGGATATGTAAAATTAGTTACTATATTAATATAACATCAATCGGTTTTTTGCATTTTTACACCAACTGTAAGGATAAATTTCGCATTTTTTTTCTTGATTGGTTGGTGTTATTATTATTATTATTATTTCCTCATTTTTTTCACTTTCGTGTACTAGCTTGCTATCCTTTCTTTTACTTTGCGAATAATAACATTGAAAAAAAAAAAATGATAAATTTGATCCAACTGAATCCATCACACCTCTAAATTTATATCGTGAGCAAACAAATTTATTATGTATTTTGCACATTTCTACAGAAAATCTTAAGCTCGTGCAAATTGTACAAGATGAAAAACCTCAATACTGTTTATATTTGACATGTTTTTTTTTTAGAACATTTTTTTTTGCAATTTTGTCCTACCAGGATTTTCAGTTGTTTGGAGATATCTTACTACCTTTGTGAAGACCTAAAAAATTAGAGGTAAAAAAAAACCTAATCGGTTAAGCATATAAATAAGAAATCACCAACCATGTAATTTATGATTTTAGTGTACAAAAAAATGTTAGTATGTTGTTATTTGATGACTTAATTTCTTTTAAATAATGAACAATTCTTATGTCTACTCATTATGAATCAACTATTATTATTATTACCTTTATATTATCTTTATATTATCTTTCTAGGTGACAATAAATTATAATTACAAAGATTTTCAATAGGTAGTAAATCAATTTAGTTGTATTTCACTTTTACTCTCCATTCTCTTACATCAACTGATAATGTGAATGTGGCTTCATTTCACAATTAAGTGGGGTGCTTTGTCATTTTAACTTTACACAATTAAAAATAGATTCAAGGGTTCTGGCCAAAATGCATATTGATCCTTTTCATTTATCACAAATTGGAATTAAGGGTAATCTACGTTTTAACCTATTTTAACAGATTAATGGATTACTTTAATAATGGGTTAGTTAATAGAATAATTTAACGCCGGCTAACTGTTTATTAACCTCTAGTAAAAATAGGTGTACAGATACTTTTAATAGATATATAATAAAATGGCAGAAATAAGGAAAAATTTGAATTTAAATTTGTATTTGTATTTTTTGTTTTGACATAATGAAATAGTGTGTTATTCTTTATTAACCCATATTTTTAAGAATAATTCAATACCACACATCACAGCAATATCAACAATTTCTTCTTTTTCTAAATCCAGTTTTTTTTATTGATGCTATTATCAAGTTTTGTGGTATTTAAACTTGAGATAACAAGGTTGTACTAAGTTTTTATATTAGTGAACTTATTATGGTGAAATTTATTATTAAAAATTATTAAATAGGGTTATGCAATGAATATAATATGATGACAATGATACTATTTCTCTATTACTTGAGAGTAGATTTTTTTGTTAATTCAAAGAATCCCAACCTTCCTCCAAAAATTTTTCTACCGCATTCCAGCCAACATACAATGTCATAAGTGTGATCCCATATTGAAGGGAGGGCTCTGTCTTATTGAAATAAATAATAATAACAATTAGAATTTATGAAAAATTTATTAACCCTGCCAATTTTAGAAATTTTTTTGATCCTCAAGATAGATATTATTCTCGTAGGTAATTCAGACTGAAAATTTTTTATCAAAATTGTCTTCAGGGGTTCTTTCCCTTTATAACATCCCGGTTTCAAAAAGCATAGTTGAAGTTTGTTGTTACACGAAATGTTATATAGAACCCATTGCTCCTGAAACTTTGTCAGTATATGGTTGTTACCTCTCTAAATTGGAGATCAAGTTCAAATCCAGTTTATCACTTACTTTTTATTGCCAGAATGTTTGCCATGTATGGTAAAGCTACATTGCGCAATATAAAAAATTAGTGTAACATTTCAAATTTCCACTATGTTGTTTCAAAATTGGTCCTTAAAGTTAACTTTATTCCTAAAAAAGGATATTATTTCTATATTTGCATTTAAACAATAAAATTTTCTCTGTAACATCTTTATTCATCTTTATAATTATTATTGTCATCCAAGTGAATTCGTTTTTATCATCATTACCATTATTAATTATTATTATTATTATTATTATTATTATTATTATTATTACAAGTTGATAAAGGACCAAGTACGGACTTGAAAATCCTAAAGCAACTTCATTATGATGAGGTGTCTGTTTTGATGATGGGCAAAAATGAAGTTGGAGATTGTAAAGATGGAGAAGATGCAGTAACGATAAAGTTCTCGTTTACAATAATTTATATCATAAGGAAGTCTTCTTTGTATTCCCCTCATCCCAACTTGTTCCTTTGTTTTATTTTTATTATCACCACTAATAGTAGGGTTAATTGCTGAATAGGCTCGATGATTTTGAATTTCTTGTTTTTCTTGTTCTAATTGTTGTTGTCTTTCCATTATTATATTTATTTTCCTTTTAAGATTTAAAGAATAAAATTAATCTAAAATAATTTTTTAGGAAGCATGATTTAAATAACTTGTCTGCTATATATATTATTATTATTATTATTTACACTTGTCTACTTTTGTTAAATCACAACATGATTGCGGAAAGAAAGGATCGTAACTTTTATTTTTTGCTCCAAAATTTATTGGTATCGAGTACTATATGTATAGTACATATCAGGCAGGACTTTTTCCTTTAAAAAAATTTTTAACTTTTTGGAGTTTTCCGGATCTATTTTATTTTTTGTTTTTTTTGTACGGATTTTCCATCCGCATAAAATCAAATACAATTTACAAATCAATAAAATCAATACTAGACTTCTTTTTTTCGTTTTACTATTTAAAAAATACTCGATTTAGGTTTTAAACATTTTTTTCCCCCCAAGAAATTTGCGTTAAAAATTTTTATTTAAATATTTCAATACTGTCCTTTATCTCAAAAAGAAAAAAAGAAACCTAAAATATATGAAGATACAATTAAAAAAGTATTTAAATATTTAAATAAGAAATTATAACAAAATAATAAATAAATAAAATTGGCAAAACTGGATCCTTTAATTAAAACAGAGGAGGAGAAAATAAAAAAGAAAATGAACATTTTTAAGAAGAAAAATGTTTTTAAACGTTTAAACATATTAACAATTCTTGTACTTGTAATAATGATGATCCTAATAATGCAATATATCGTAACTAATAGTCGTGTGCCTGAACCTGGTAAATAAATAAATCAAAGAAAATTACATGACCATGCACATATATTCATATTTATAATATATTTACATATGTATTATCTTATAACTTTTGTATATTTAGATTTCGAATGCATTGAAAGTGATAATAATAACATTAACAATAATTACAATAACGATAGAAATAAATCATTTACAATTGTAACGGGCGCAAGTAGAAATCATTTTTGTCCATTAAAGGCTTTTCTTTATGATATGTATGAGACGCTTGAAGGATTTGATTATAATATGGTGATATATGATCTGGGATTATCAATAGAGCAAAGAATGGCATTAAAAGAATTAAAGAATTCAGATTATTTAAGTGATTTAAGAGTATTTAATTTTAGTAAATATCCTTCATTTTGGGATATTCATGAGGGAAGAGGCGAATACGCGTGGAAACCTGGAATGATTAAAGAGGTATCTAAAGATTATCCTGGCACACTTATTTGGTTGGATACCGGCACAAAAGTTGAAAGATTTTTATTCAACAAATTAAAAAATATTACCGAGACATTTGATGGATTTATATCACCAAAATCACCTGGATTCATGAAGGATTGGACTCATCCTGGCGTATATGATTATTATAAAGATGATCATAACAAATATGACAAATTGGTGAATTGTAACGCGGCTTTTGTGATATTTGACACATACAGAGTGCAATATTTGATTGATGAATGGTATTATTGTGCACTGGTTAAAGATTGTATAGCCCCAGTTGGTAGTAGTAGAGTTAATCACAGACAAGATCAAACAATACTGACTTACTTGGCTGCAAAAGGTAACAGATATTGTGATAAGAATAGAAGTTTATTTGGAGTTACTACACATATGGATAGTTATTGTAAAGAAACCATATCGGTTTATGAATCAAATCACCCCGAGCTTCAATAAAGTATTAATTAATTTGTACATTTCTAATAATTATGATTTTTTTTTTATGTATATTTTAATTTTCATTTTTAATAGAATTATAATATTACATAGAGTAATAGAAACTGATTAATAATTTAATTAGAGCATTCATTATATAATATATATCAGTATAGACTAAACTTTTTTTTGAACAACTAATAGTCGATTAAATAGTTAACTATTTTAATCGATTATTTAGTCGACTATTTTAGTTGAATATTTAGTTGACTATTTTAATCGACTAATTAGTCGCCTACTAATATTACTACTACTACTAATACTAATGCTAATATTAATACTATGTTAGTGTTATTATTGTCTGACCAATTACGATTTTTGTGTTTTATCATTCAAAATGGAAATTTTCTATGCGGAAGAGTATCAATACCATCAATATGATGATGACGACAGTGGTGGTGATAAATTTACATGTGAACTAATAAACAATTCCAATATAATGTCCAATAGTTCAAGTTCTAATGATTTAAGCGGTGATTCCAGAAGACCTTTTAAAAAACGAATCGTAACACATGGTTTTGTGTGGATGCATCTTGAAAAAGCGAAAATAAAAATAAAATTTCTAATCGACTAATTAGTTAATTAAAATAATCCGACTAAAATAGTCAACTAATACTAATACCAATTAGTCAACTAAAATAATCGACTAAATAATCGACTAAATAGTCAACTAAATAATTGACTAAAGAAATTTTGACCAACTAGTAGTCGACTAAGGATTTTTTTGGGACGATTCCAACCTCTATATCAGTAAATAAGATTGTTAAATAATAACAGTTTTTTTAATCAATAATGAATAAAGTTCAGAATGATTCGGGTTTGGTTTTTTTAAATTGTTATTGAACACAAAAAAAAATTTTTTTTCTTCAATGAACTTCATCCAGCGAATTATAATTAAATTCGCGTTTCAACGAACTTTAAAAATTTTGTTACACATTATTATTATGAAAACAAAAATTATTCGTTGAAACGCGATTAGTAATCTCGTTTCATGAATTTTGAATGAAATTTTCTTATATGTAAGCCACTTCGTTGAAACGAGGTTTGACTGTACAAACCTCTTATATTCAATTAAATTGATTAGTAGCACTCTAATTACAACAAATATTGCACTTAATTACTATTTAGCAATTTAATCATGGATCCGCACTTGTGCAATTGCGATTCAGTTGTTTAATCCCGAAATAGCTCTTCAAGTGCTAGTATGAAATCGCAAAATCTACGTTAATTTCTACTAAATACATTATAATGTTATAAAATGGAATAAATAAATTATAAAAATATATTAATGCGGAATCAGAGAATTAATTTCTAATTCTGGTAACACTATCAATTTAAATTTTTATTGGTTTAAAAATAAGTTCGGTTTGAATGCAAAAAACTCGATTCAGTTTACTATTACTCATCAAACCGAACCATTAAGAACTTTAATGATGAAGTTACACAATCAAATATTAATATTAATATTATTATAGTTGGCTCGGCCTAAAGACCTCCTAAATTTTGGGCAAATTTTAAAAGTATAAAAGTCATTTTCTGTCCTATCTTTTTAAAAAATAGCTCTATTAGTTGATATAATATGTATTTAGTTTTAATGTAATAAAGAGTTTTTCTCAAAAAAATTCTTTGTTGTAGAGTTCTATTTTTTTTTTAAAAACATGTACTTTACTATGCTCATGAGAAATTTGAGCACTAGGATCACTGCTAAATTTAGACCAGTTTTGATGATCATTATTAAATTTAGACTAATACTCGACCATCATATCTAAATTTGGCAGTAAGATAAACCAAAATCACGTGAAACCCTTTTTAAAAAAATTTTTTGAACCGAATCATGAAATCGTAATTTTTTGAAATTTGAGCATGTGGCGCAGCAATAGGAGGTCTTTAGACCAAGCCAATCATACTATTATTATTGATGGATATTAATATTAACGGATACTTAATAATTATATCCACACCAAGGAAATAATAAAGTTAGAGCTCTGAACGAGTTGGGTCGGGTCAACGGGTCACAGATTAATTTTTTTATTTATTGCAAAAAACTTAAAAAAACTTGTACAAAAAAATTATTATTTATTTTAATTATTCAATTTTAATACATTTATCTTTTATCATTGTCATTGTAATTATTGTAATTGTCAATCTCAATTCTTCTTTAATTAATTTAATTAATTTATGCTTATACCCTATAAAATATAAAATACGGGATTGGTATGGAATAGATACGGAATAGGTGTGGAATGTAAAAAAAAGTACAGAAAAGTCACACAAAAGGTGCAGGAAAGACTGTTAAAAGTATGGAAGTTTTGTTTTTGTTACATGAATTGTTTCCATACTTTTTCCCGCACCTTTTGTACGTCTTTTCTGCACTTTTTTTACATTCTGTACCAACTTTGTATTTTTTTTTTATGGGAATACTGTGGTTTTTTTTAAATTTATATAATGATATAGTATAATGATGAAATAGTAATAATAATAACCAAATAATTTTTCCGTAATAACCATAGTAATAATAATAATAATAATAATAATAATAATAATAATAATAATAATAATAATAATAATAATAATAATAATAAT
>CAJVPN010000367.1:0-30194 GCA_910592215.1 Entrophospora candida
CTTTTTGCAAGTTGGATTGATAGGAAGAATCCTCCATATAATTCATTTAGAGATGTTAAATATGAATTTAAACTTTTGTATTGTAGTAGTAGAGATGGTTTAATTGGAGCTACTTTTCATCAAAAATGTGACAACATTTACAAAACTCTTGCAATTGCTAAAATACAAAACACTGAGCAAATTTTTGGTGGATATAATCCACTTAATTGGAATGGAAATCAATATAAAAATACAAATGATAGTTTTATATTTAATATAAGTAATAGAAATGATATCAGTACTGCACAGCTTAGTTATCCTATTCAGAATCAACAAAACGCAATATATTGTTATCCAGGTTACCTTCCTACTTTTGGTGGTGGTAGTGATTTGTATTTTAATTCAAGTAAGGTAATTTACAGTGCACAAAATAGGAGTAGTACTTATAGTAACATCAATCTAGTAAATGATAGTGTGTTTGATGAATTAGAAGTTTTTCAAATAATTGATAAAAATTAAAATGATCAAAAACACAAATTTTGTTTTCATTGGAATTAGGGAAAATTATTATTATTATTTATTATTATTTATTTATTTGCTTCATTAAATATTTTGTTATTTTTTTTTTCAGGATTATTAATCATTTTCAATAATAATAACTTTTTTATTTTTCTTTAAAGTGATTTTACCACTATTGATTTCAATCTTACATCTTGATCTGGTCAATACTATCTTTATTTAACTCCCCTCATAAGCTTTAAATCATTAATTGAATAGATGACTTTTTTCTTGATATTCTGGTTGTCAATAGAAATTGATTTAAAATAATTGTATTCTTTTTTTATTATCAACTAAACCAAATAATTTTATTTTCTGTGATTTTTTTTTAAATAATCCATATTTGTCTTTCTTGCAACCCAATTTCTTTGCTATATATTGTCCCTCAGATATGTTTATGACCATATTGTTTGATTGCGTGTGATTTAAGAAAAATTTACTTTCCTTCATTTGTTTTAGATAATTCTGTCAAATTAACGTTCTTATAAATTATTCCTTCTCTATCACATCAAATAAACAAAAGTATAGTTTGGGAATTGTTATTTGATATCGGAGATGTGATAGACATTCTAAAGTTTTCAGAGTCCTATTGCAACTTTCCTCAATAAAAAGGATTGATTCTTTTATGTAAAAAAACTCAACTAAGGAATTTTTTAAATCTCTCCCCTCATAACTCATTAAATACAATTGACACTAATAATGCAGCACCAACCTTACCATGATAACTTTAAAAAATTATTGGAATCAGAAAGGTTAAAGAACCAAATGTTAAAGAAATATATGCACACTCATTAATTCTAAACACTCATTGTTTGTATTTAAGAATGCAGAAAAGAAAATGGAGATTATATTCTAAGGAGGAAGTATCTATGAATTAGTTTCTAAAGAATTATTGAAATTTTTTTCTTTAGTTAAAATAATAATTATGAATAAGAATACTGGGTGCAACTTTTGATGATAACCATAGTTGCGTCATGTAAAAATGGTTGCAACCTAATTGCGGCAGTATCCTTGTTTATTTATATTTGTAAAATACAATATTAATTGAAACGGATGAGCTTGGCATTGAGTTGCTCTATAATTATACAATGAACTATTTTGTGGAGATTCATATTGACTATATAATGATAACACCAATGACAATTTAACCAATTGAAGGATATCCGTATAAAGAAAATAGTGAAATTGATGTTTGGGAAAAGAATCTTTCTTAAATGATGTTTATCAAAACATCCAGAAGAATGTTAAAAACTCTGGTCTTTACAAAATAAAAAACTTTATTCCTTTAATTAGATAGATTCAAAGGTATTTCAAACCAGTCACCCTTTTTCCGGGAAGGAGTTCTCATTATTAGATTATCAATTAATATTATCCAAGACAATAATTAACCAAAGGGTTATTTTGCTTTTTTTTGCAAGTTGGATTAACAGAATAAATCCATCATATAATTCATTCGGAAAAGTTAAGTTAAATATAAATTGAAATTTTATATTTAAATGTAGCTGCATTTCATCAAAAATGCAAAAAACTCTTGTGGTTCTCAAATACAAAATATCGAACAAATTGTTTGTGGATATGATCGGAGTGGATGACACATATGAAAGTACATGTGAAAGTTTATTTATTTATGTCAAGGATGAAAGTTATACAATCCATCTTGTTTGTCTATTTTTTGTCATCTTCGTCAAAATCCAATGGTAAAAGGTTTGATTGGGCGCGCATATATTTTCGTGCGACAAAAAATATAATAGTAAATGATCGCTCATGAGGTATATTTTTTAATTATACTTCAGACTTTTTTAAAAATGTTTGTAAAAAAAAATCATTAAATAAATTTCTAAATATAATTATAAAAAATTTTACTACGCGCTTAACTCTTCTTGATCTCATTCTTTAATAATTAAAATTTAAAAATGAGTATTGTCAACATTACAAACATAAAAGTTTTAAATAATCCAGCTCTATTCACAGAAACATATCAGTTTGAGATTACTTTTGAATGTATAGCACCACTTGCAGAAGGTTAGAGAAATAATATGTCCATCCATCTATCTATCTATTTATTTATATTATATATATATCTTTTGTTTATGATCTATTGTTGTTTGTAGAAATAAATATTTTAAAATAAAAAATATTTATGGATAAGATAAATAAAGAAATATACGCGTATTAAATTATTTTGAGAAACAAATCTTTTTTATTAATATATTTTACGTGTTATTATTGGAAAATTCAGAATTTCTGTTATTTTATATCACAAATAAAGTCATAACTAATAAATTTATATTTCTTTTTATTTACAGATTTAGAATGGAAGATCATTTATGTTGGTTCTTCAGAAAGTGAACAATATGATCAAGTTCTTGAAAGTATTATGGTTGGGCCTGTCCCCCCCGGCATTAATCAATTTATATTTGAGGTAAGGAATTTTGCGTACGAGAGATTTGTTGCGTGTGGTATAATAAATGATCAAGTAAACAACAGATAATTTATATCTATCCTTTCTCCACTTCTACTTTCTTTTTTTTTCTCTATCCTCATCTATATTATAATTAATCGGTTAGGCACCAGCACCGAACGTAGATCAAATACCGTCAAAAGACATTTTAGATGTGACGGTGATTCTCATTACTTGTTCATATAAAAATCAAGAATTTGTTCGTGTAGGATATTATGTTAATAATGAATATGTTGAGGAGGCATTGAGAGAAGAACCACCAGAAGATGTGGCATTGGATAAACTTTATCGCAACATTTTAGCAGATAAGCCAAGAGTTACAAGAATGCCTATTAAATGGTTAATAATTTATATATTGTATTGTATTATATTATGAATGTATATTATTATTTATGTAAATATTATATTTATAATTTAGGGATAATGAAGAACTTCCACCGTAAATAAACAAATACCTTAAATAAAAAGCTTCCTCTTTATAATATCAATATATATATATTACATTATCATCAATATCAAAAAAAACAACACCATTTATATTTGTAAATTTATTTAATGAATCCGCTCTACAATCACTTTAATAAATGCGCGTCTTTGAGCTCCAACAGCTGATGGATCACGATATTCAAGTGTACATGGAATTGATTCTGATAATACTTTCCACTAATAACAGGAAGATCAGGAAAACCATCCAATTTGTAATCGCCTATGTATACATATATATATTAATAATTATTAATAGCAGCAAGAGACACCAACTCTAATTGGAACGAGGAATATTCCTTTGAATGATCAATCAATCTCTGATACCTGCCATCTAGTAATCTATATATTCCATATACATGATATTTTTAATCGTCATAGTTTACATCATTATCTGAATCATTTTTTGATTAAATCTAGAGTCATCATCAAGCTCACATGATCTTCTACAATTTGTTTTATAAAGGTTTTTTTTTGCTATAAGCTATATGAATAACATATTCAGGTCTGGTAATACCATATCAATTGCTCCATCTCCACCTATTTATATATAAACAAACAAATTAATTTGAGCAATAAAAAATTATTAAATCCACTATTATTGCTATTACCTATTATTATTATTGCTAACGTATATTAGCAAATCTATTTGGTCTACGTGTGAAGCAGAAATGAAAATTCGAGGAACTAATTTTAAAAAAGTCACACAATGTCCTGACTATACTTGTTTGAATAACGACAATTACGGCAAATTCGGCATTACTATTACGTATAAGCAGTAAATAAATTTTTGCATGAGACACTAAAGTTGTAAAAGTCGTCACCGTAATACCAATACCGTAATACGTAATACAGTAAATACCTAATAATAACAATAACATGAATACCATAATAAGTAGTGTACGTGAACCAAAAAAAAAAACTCTAAATAATAAATATATAAATATCGATGCAATGTTTCACCGAATTGCCTATGACTCACATTGAGCATTTGCTTCAGCATTTTACATTATTCGTGAACTACTCTTGGGGTAGTATTACGTTAATTATGCATAATGATTATATGCATAAAAAATTGCGATTAAGACTTATTATTTATTATTATAGAGAAGATCCATTTATGAAATCAAAATTCGCACGTTTACTTTTGATTAAAAAATTTTGTTACACGAACTTTGAGTCACGAGGAATCTTTTTCAAAACCATTGTCAACAAGTAAATGCTCATGGAATATAAGATAGTCAAAAAAATGCTAACAATACGTGATTATAAATTTTATTTGCTTTGTAAAGAGATATAGATGCGTTCAAATTTATAATATTCGTTATTGAAATCGTTTGTTTTCCAAATATTGATAACTCTTGCAAAGCTGCGCAAATAACATATTTACTTGGCCATATATTTTTAAATAGTTAAGTTTTTTATAGACAATATATAGATAACACGAGGTTGCTTCTTTAATAAATCTAGATTAATGTATCAGGTAATTTACAGTAAGTATATAAGTTTATTAAATTGAATGATGCTAATCTTATAGCATTAACCACAAGAATAGATCATCCATGATGATGGCAATTTAAAACTTGAAGCTTTTTAAAAAAAAATACTCAATAAAGAAGACCAAATTTAGCACAATTTCCGCATCAGTGAAAATTTAAAGAACAAAAGGCTTTACTAAATTTTTATATTTTTTATGCATCAATAATAAATAGAGTTGTCATTATTCACTTTTAATTAATAGCCGCAAAAAAAATTAAGAAAGAACAATAACATACATGGAATAGAGGTTATGAATCATCAAAAGGAAATAGTCATTGTCATTATTATAATAATCAGCAATCACACAAATGGCAGTGGAAGCAGTATTAGATTAACATTATGTGCTCAGATACATTACTCACAGCAGTAAGGATTACGCAATTTGTCATTAGTATTAGTTATATGCCAATGTTATACACAGTATGATTATTGGATTGATTCTATATAACTATGGTAACAGGTATATTGCATGTAGATCTTACATTTGTTGTCATTTATTTCAATTTGTGGAAAGAATTGATAAACTTTCACAAAAGTCATCTGAGAAAACACAAATACAAGGGTCGGGATGAAAATTGATTTTGTTAAAATTATTTTTTTGAATAAAAACTAAAGTTGGCAGAAATGAGTATAATGAAAAATATGCGAATTAATGTTAATAAATAAATATTGTAAAATTAATTTTTTTTTATTCATCAGTAACGCAGCCTTCAGTAGCTGATTTAACATTTTTGATGTATTTGTATAAAGTTCCTTTAGTAAATTTGTAAGGAGGGGTTTTCCACATTCTACGTCTCTCTTCAAGCTCATTATCACTAACATCAACATCAATAGATTTATTCTCTGCATTTATAACAATTTCATCACCATCTTTCACTAATGCTATTGGACCACCCAATTGTGCTTCAGGTGTAATATGCCCTATTATAAATCCCTATATTCATAAATTTTAAATATTAAGTATGGATAAATAGATAGATATAATATTTTTTCCTAATTGTACTTACATGACTGCCACCTGAAAATCTTCCATCTGTTAATAATGCAACATCGTTACCAAGTCCTGCACCCATAATAGCGCTAGTTGGAGTTACTACAAAACAAATTTAATAATAATAATAATAAAATTAATACATATATATAAAAAGTGAATTTATATAACTTTTATATAACTCGATTCCACTTACACATTTCAGGCATTCCAGGACCTCCTTTAGGACCTTCATACCTTATAATTATGACATGACCTTTCTTAATTTCATTTTTTTCCAATGCTTTTAACATATCTTCTTCACCATCAAAAACTTTTGCTTTGCCTTTAAATGTCAAACCTTCTTTACCGGTAATCTTTGCCACAGAACCTTCAGGTGCCAAATTACCTTTAAGAATATGTATATGACCTGTTGATTTGATTGGCTTATCCAATGGATTTATTATGTTTTGATTGTCAAATGAAATTGGTGCAATTGATGATAAGTTTTCTGCTAAAGTTTTTCCAGTCACTGTTAACACATCTCCGTGAATTTTATTATTATCTAAAAGGTATTTTAAAACAGCTAAAAAAGCAAAATCAAAATTATAACTATAATTATAATTGTGCTTTATTCATATCCTCATATGATGAACTAGAGAGTTTACCTGGTATGCCACCAATTTTATGCAAGTCTTCCATAACATATTCACCACTAATGTATAAATATATTTTAATAAAATAAATAATTTAAAAATATATATTGTGGAGAAGGGGTACAACAAATACCTTGGTTTTAGATTTGCCAAAAAGGGGGTATCATCACTAATCTTTTGAAAATCGTCCAATGTCAATTCAACACCAACAGTTCTAGCAATAGCAATCAAATGTAGAACAGCATTTGTAGAGCCTCCAAGTATCATCGTTAGCACAATAGCATTTTCAAAGGATTTTTTTGTCATGATATCAGATGGTTTTATATCTTTTTCCAACAAGTTACGAATTGCTTCTCCTGCTGACAAACATTCTTCTTCTTTTTCAGGATATTCTGCAGGTATCGATGATGAATAAGGTAAAGTCATTCCCATCGCTTCTATTGCTGATGCCACTATTAATCACATGTATTAATAACACGTAAATATTTATATTATATATATCCAAATATATGGGGCGTGGGAAAATAGAAACAAATCTAATTCCAATCTTGAGTCAGTAACACCCTATATGCAATTAGTTACAAGGGTTCTGAGAATCAGGATTTTGATAAAATCACTTATTTTTAGAAAATATCACATTACTACTTCCTGCGCCCCATACATCAAAAAAACAATAGCTTGCATACTTGTATTTGCAGTATACATTCCACCACATGCACCAGGACCAGGACAAGAATTTCTTATAATGTCAAATCTTTCTTCTTCAGTAATCTTTCCAGAAATATAACTGCCATATGCTTGAAATGCTGATACGATATCCAATTTACCCAATCCACAAGTACTTTGGCCTGGTTTGATTGTTCCACCATAAACCATTAACGAAGGCCTATTAATCCTACCCATTGCCATTAAACAACCTGGCATATTTTTGTCACATCCTGGCAATGATATATTGGCATCATACCATTGACCACCCATTACCTTATAAATAAATATTCTATTAGATTATTACATAAATTGTTGCTTAAATACCATTATATTGTATCGTAATCATCATGATCTTCATTTTGTTTACTTACAGTTTCAATTGAATCAGCAATCAAATCTCTACTAGGTAATGAATAGCTCATACCTCTTGTTCCCATGCTAATACCATCGCTTACACCAACAGTATTAAATCTGTAGCCAATCATTCCTGCCTTTTTGACACCTTCTTTAACTTTCATGGCCAGATCTAATAAATGCATATTACATGTGTTGCCCTCATACCATCTATTTTATTCCCTCCCCAAAAAATATTATTACAATTATTAATTATACGTTTACTCATTCATATTTTTGTATTATTCATTTTAAAGATTTTCTTACATACACACTACTAATACCAACTTGAGCTTTATCCATATCTTCAATTGACAAACCAGTCCCATATACTATTTAGTCATAGAAAACAAATTATTATTTAGAGATACTTAATCAATGATCAATTGATCAATTGAACAAGAAACAACTTTACACATTGCTTGAGATGCTCCTTGAGACTTTGGTTGAGTAATATTTTTGCTGATTTTATTCAATTCTGATGAGGTAGAATTTGATGATGAATGTCTAATGATTTTTGACGATGCCATTTTATATCTAGAAATATTTTTAAAAAGAATAGAACAAACAATTTAATAAAGAAGCAAACGCATAAAATCATCCATTTTATAATATATTATATACATTTGGACTTGTCCTGCAGCAACGAATTGACCTGCACTATTTGAACTTTTTCTTGCAATGTTTGACATCATTATCGGATAAAATTTTTTTTGCAGATCTAATCTGAAAAAATTTAATAAATAAATTTATATATAATATTTGTTACACGCGTTATTATTCATTCTCCTCTTTTAGTAGTTTAACAATAAACAAAAATTAACACATGAAGACAGCGGAGTTAAAACACGCTCACTTTTTAAAATTTATTTTCTATAAATAATGAATTCATTTATACAAATAAATATTTAATCCTATCGATTTTCCTTTTCCTTCGTGCATTTTTATTTTTATTTCGAGAAAATAAAAACTATTTAAAATATTAAAATTTAAAAAATATATATACAATTTTTATTTATTTTACAAGAATAAATCGTTCTAGTCATGAGCTCTACTGGACAAACCAATGTGGGTGATGATGGAAACGATGATCAAAGTTCGTCCTCATCGGAGACGACAACTTCCAGTCTAGTTCAAGAATCCTCCGGTTCATTTCAAAATGATGACAATGGAAGTGATAAGAATGATGATGGTGGTGATGATGAAAATCATGATATTAGCACTCCTTCAGAAATTGGTCCAGGTAATATAAATACTAAAGATAATTCTAATGAAAACCAGCAACAACAAACTGGAGCTTCTTCATCATCTGTTAGAGGATTTCTCAACAAATCTGTTAAACTTTTCAGCTCACGCGATGATGATGATAAGAATAAAGAAAGTATTAAAGCATATTTTCATGTTCATTTTCCATCAAACATTGAAAATAGAGGTGAACCAGTTATATGTTTCTTTTCAGGACAAAATGAAAATATAATGCCACTCAAACAACCACATAAACGTAATCATTTACATTCACATACAACTTATTGGGCATTTGAAATTGCAATTCCAGTTACTTTTTTTAATGAAAAAAAAGAAATCATATATAGATATGGTTTGTATGTTCGTTACAGAGATGATGCTAAAGTTTTTTATGAAGGGTTGGATGAAGATAGGATTTTAAGAGCAAAAAGTGGAAATTTGTATGATATTGTTGGTAAAATTAATTTGCCAACTCGTTGTTATTTCACTACTATGATCGAAGATTTTCAATTTTTGTATATCATTGTTGAATCATTGAACTCCAATAATCTCAAGGAAAAACTCGAAGAGTATCAACTAATCAGTAAAAATTTTCCACTTACAACCAAAAATTTCACAACCATAAGATATATAGATGAAGTCATTAAAGATAATAAATTAAGGGAAAAAAGAATTTTTTGCCTTATATTAATAGGTCATTATATTATCCAACGTCAGTTTGAATTATTTAGTGGTAATCTATTTTTACCTTCAAATTTTGGATCAATTTTATTACTTGATGCAATTGAAAAAATTCAGCCGGACACTTTACCACCTGGATATGAACAAGAAATTACATTGGCAGTATCTGCCATATGTCGCCACTTGGCCAGCATAAATAATTTTGCATGGCTTAAAATTTTCGCTTTAGCAGATATTGTTGACCCTAATTATAATTTCTTGGATGCTTTGGTTGATATTGATTTAAATGATGAACAAATGAAAAAATTATTTAAATATCTTCCTAAGCAAGTTTTAATTTATGTTGATAGAATTGAAGATGATTTAATTTATTCTAAAGTTGCTCAGGTAAATAATCTAAGAGTTTTATTATTTTTGATATATATATCCCTTTTTATTCATCCTTGAATAAGTTTGATTAAATATTTCATTTTTATAAAGTGGCTGATTGGATTATGCAACACAATGGACACATTAATTACAATGTGGAATGACTTTATTGATCATAAAAGAGAAAAAGAGGAATTAATAGTATATGCCTTCACTAATTCATTTCAAAGAACTATTGCTTCTGACGGTCCAGTAGATTTATTGGAAGATTATGAAAAAGTTCCCGATAATTTGAAAGAAATATTGGCAGAACCATTCCGTAAAAAAGTTTTAAGTTTATTGAATGCTCAAATCAATTGGACTGAAGTATACATAAAACCAATTTCAAAGTTATTTTTCAACAAGTTGCTAAAATGGAAGAAAGCAGATGTTATCAATTCACTAGATTGTATTTCTAAATCAAATCATCCAAGATTATTAATTTTCTTTACTAAAATATTGGATCACTATCTTAAATATTTTAAAGATAATGTAGATGAAATAGATGAAGAGGATGGTAATGAAGAAGATGAAGATGAAGATGAAAAAAATGAACTTGTTGAAAAAAAAGAGCTGAAAGATGAAGATATCCCTTTTATTTGTGGTCGGTGGTATCAAATGAGATTGAGTAAAGTCAACGAATCTTCTAAAGCTTATGTTAATGAGGAATGGAAAATTGTGCATTCAATATTATATGATTTTTCTTACATTTTGCCAATAATTGAAAATCAAAATGAAATTTACAAGAAATTATTCATCTTTACCATGGACAAAATTAAAAATTTTACTGAAGTTAGAGTGTTAAGTACTACTTCACATATCAAAGAATTACATCCAAAAATTATACATAGATTTGGTATAATGATCAAAGAAATGCTAAATAACATGATAAAAATCCCTGATGTACATCTTATTACTAAAATGTCTCATGTTTGTGGATGTTCTAAAGATGATTTGTTTATACCTGATAGGTACTTTAATTATTATTAATTATTATTATTATTATTAGGGAATTGCTATTTCTCACCGGTGGTGATTGTCACCACCTAAGGAATTATACAATTTATAATTAACCCCAACCCTAACTCCGCCCCACGCAAATTTAATTCCTTAGGTGGTGACAATCACCACCGGTGAGAAATAGCAATTCTCTTATTATTATTATTATTTAAGAAATTCATATATCTGCTTGCATTTATTTTTTCATAGTTTGTGTGAAGAAATATTATGTCATATCTTAACTAAATTACGTGACCATGTGAAATTCTCAGATCCATTAGTATTATTGAAATCAGCAAAATTTTGGATTACTGTATTCAATGCTAAGGGTTGTACAGAAAAGTTTTTAAACCATTATCTGCTTCAAAAAGTTTTTAAAAATATTCAACACTTTATAGAATTAATTACTAATAAGAATATTAGCATTGCACAGTTACAAGAACTTCTTAAATATGATAAGGATCTAGTTAAAAATCTTTTTAAAATCACTTCAACAAGCAAGATTCCTGATGATTCAAATGTGGATGATGATTTTGCTAATGAACTAATTTACAACAAAGGGATTGACCTATTAGAAAGCCAATGTAATAATTTTGAATTGACATTGAATCAACTTGCCATATTTTATGCAAAGTTTTGTCCAATTGAAAAGGTCAATAATATCCAATCATTTTTAAATGACATAAAAGAAAAGGCTAGAAATTTGGATCAAGTCAAATTAAAGGATGCTTTGAAGCCAAAATATTGGCACCTTCATCATCAATCATTAAATTCTGCAAAAAAATGTTATCAATTAGCAAATTCACAAACTTTTAGAAATGTTTTTGACAGAATCATGAATGAAAAAGCAAATGCAAATATAACAACTGAACATGTTGCCAAAAGTTTAATTCCACAAACTTTTAATAAATATAATGAACTATGTAAACAATATGCTGATTGGAAGAAATTGAAATGCTCAGAAGGATTTGTACTCTGGGAAAATGTTGAAAATGTTGAAATGGAGTTGGAATTGATGGATGAGTACGTAAAAGTAAATCATAAAGAATTATTAGTTACCACATTAAAATATTTATCTGGAGTTCCAAAGCAAATTAGAAGATTACAACAATTATCTGATGTAGCTATTATATTTAAAGTCATTCACACCAAACAAGATTGGTTAAGCAAAATATTGTTATTGCTTAAAGGCGATTATTTATGGCTAGGAAAATTGAATGAGTTTTATGAGATAAATAATAAACATTTATTAGGTCTGGATGATAAATACTGGGAATTGATTGAACAATTATCTCTGGCAAGAGAATTTGTTTCATTCTTACAGTCAATTGCTGAACATGACATTAAGAATTTAATTAATGGTGTAGAAGAACATTCAGATGGAAGTCTTGTACAAGAAGATACTGTCTCATCTCTTATCCAAGTCAAACAATCCATATTACCATTAATGAAGAGCTCTCAAAACCTTACTTTGAAAGATTTTATCAAAGAATTATCTAGTATTAGTAAAGCAAACCCTTCTTTGTCAAAGAAGGTTGAATTGTGTAATGGTCATCATATGGAATTAAAAAATTTTTACAATAATATTTCTAATAAAGGTGAGGCTGCAAGAGCAAAAATAAGTAATGCAGTTAGAAAAGGCATCTACATATTTCAACGTATTAATGATAAAGATGAAGACAAATGTTCTGTAACAATGACTTATCCATCAAAAGTTAAAGTGAGTCCCAGTTACACTCTCAATGACTTGTATGACTTACGTGGTAGAGCTTTACTAATAGCAAAACCTTCTGCATCAATTGATATCAATGATAAAGAAAAAATTAGTAAAGATATTATAGATAAATTTGTTTCTCAAGTTGATCTGGCTCAAGAAATCATCAACATTGCTACAAAACTTATTCAAATGGGCCATTTTGATTATAGAGAATTTAATGTTTCTATTGTGGGGAATCAGCCATGGGATAAATTTGTTTTGAAATTGAAAAAAGATTTAGGACAATGGCATGTATTTTATTAACAATAATAATTATAACAAAAATTTTTTTTAAAAAAATATCTATATTTACTTAAAAAATTTTACATAAAATTTAGGGAGGATATTGTTAATAGATTACAGGAACAACATTATTATCTAACATTCTTTCCAGTTAGACATATTCTTAAATTTTACGATTATTTTATGAATTATATTGACTTGGAAAAAAGATATGCCAATAAACAAGATGAATTTGAATTGTTTAAAAAAGCAAATAGAGAAGAATGTGAAACATTAATTAAATTTGTTAATATTAATGCTACATTGCCTCCACCACCATTACCAAACAAAAAAGATACTTCAGATATTTCACATCAACATAATGACTATTATAAAATGTTATCTGAAATTGGTTTGAAGCTATTTAACATTTTTGAGTCAATTCAAAGAAGTCCTAGGAAAATTAAAATTCCAGTTGAAAGCATTATGTCAGATGTTGTTCAACCTGGAAAATTATTTGTAGCTTCATGTGATGACAAATTTTTAGTTCCTAATATTATCATTTCGTTATATGTCAACCACCAATTTTATCCTGAGCCTTGGCAAATATTAATCTGTACACCATCAACTACTATGGAAGAATTGTCCATATTTATTAAAAGATGTTTCTTTGCATCCAAGAATAATTATGGTGATAGTTTATTTTGTATTGCCAATTTAGAATTATTGGATTTTGAATTTCAATACAACTTGGTAAACATGATTAGAACAATGAGAGAATCAGAAGCAAATGATTATTATTTAGCATTGATTTGTTGTAAAAAAGATGGGCTTCACCATCACATTTTGGATCAATTTAGTCAGGATGTACACACAACAAAAGGATTAGGCACTGAATCTATGAAATTAATTTATAATGAAATTTGTCATAATAAAGTGGTGGTCGTTTCTTCAGGATTGTCAGGTCAAGGCAAAACTGAATGGATAAGACAAGAAAGTTTTAAGACAGGCAAATTTATAAAAAGCTTTCTAATCAGTGATGAGATTGATTTTTGTAATCTTGTCAAGAAATTTAGAAAATTCAAATTAAGAAAAGTTGACTCTTTACATTTAAATATCATTTCATCTGATTTTCCATTAGATGTTAATATATTTTTATTCCAGCTATTAACATTAGGAGTTGTATCAAATAATATGGATATTGCATTATTACCACTAACACCTGTTTTTATTGAAGTTGCATCAACTATGGGACAAGAATTGTTTAATTCCTTGAAATTTGTAAATTATCTACCATCAAAATTTTTGGTTTGGTCTATCAATCAATTAATAACGTCAGAGGAACTAACCTCACCATTACAAATTGTCTCTCTTTATCTGGATTATTATGATAAATCTTCATTGGACAAAAATGACTTAATCTTAAAAGGAACAAAATCAACTCATTTAGTTCCAGTCACAGAGGCCAGGTGTCAAGAATTATTAACAAAATATTTATTCAAAGACAAAAACACTGACATATTTTCATTTAGATTTATTGAAATATTTGTTAATGTTTTGGCTGATCAGTTGGTTAGATTGTCTTCAAGCTCATTTTTCAAGGTTGAAAATATTAGATTGATGGTGAATGACAAATGTGGTGTTCGTACAACATTGGTTCAGACTTTAATTGATGTATCAAAAGATTTTGCTACAAAATCAATCAAAACAAGATCTGCTCAAACAAAGTCTCTTCAAAATAAAGAGGATGAATTAAGTACAATTGTGCAATGGGATGACTCAAACCATTTATTGGTATTTTTTATGTCACAATTGCCTGATTCAATTTGTGCATTATACAGAGATAAAACAAAAGTTCCAGATAATGTTAAAAATTTGTTAAAAAGCCAATGTATTGGTGATGATGGTTCAAATAATTATGTGTGGAGTTTAGATGATTATCATACCATGTCAACTGATGAATTATTAAAGAAATTAGAGTGCTTGGCAAGAAAAACCATGCATTCAATTCCATATCATCCTTATGCATTATCAGCAGACAACTTACTTAAAATGGCTTTGATTTTATTAAGAGCAAGAGCAAATATTCCTGTCGTTGTATGTGGAGAAGCTGGTTGTGGAAAGGTAATAATTATTATAATATAATCTTAATAAATATTTATAATAATATTTTTTGATTTTCTTGTTATTTTTATATTTTTATAAATTATAGACAAGTTTAATTGGATTTTTAGCAAAAGTAGTTGAAGTTGATTTTTTAGCATTAAATCTTCATGCTGGAATATCTGAGCAAGCAATATTTGACTTTATGGATAAAGCAGAAAAAACAGCAGAAAAAGGTGAAACCTGGGTATTTTTTGATGAAATCAATACGTGTATACACATTGGACTATTATCAGACTTAATAGCTCACAGAATGCTATTTGGGGTGCCAATTCATGACAATATTAGACTTTTTGCTGCTTGTAATCCCTATAGGTTGAGAAATAAAAATATTTCTCAAGTAGGCTTGATTGCAAAAACTGATGAAACCTATGAAGAAAGAAGTAAACTTGTTTATCAAGTCAAGCCATTACCTTATCAAATATTAGATTATGTATGGGATTATGGTATATTAAAACCAAATGACGAATTGAAATATATACAGATCATGGTATCAAATGCATTGAAAGGATTAGCAGATAACAGACTTGCTCAATTGTTGTTTGAGTCTCAAAATTATATTAGACACGTTGAAGAACCTTATAGTGTATCATTACGTGATGTAAAAAGGGCTATCAAATTAGTAAAATTCTTTCATACTTCATTACAAAATCGTCCTCCTGTAAGGAAACATGGTCCCAAATACCCTCCAAATGGATTTCCTGATATAATTATAAGATCTTATGTATTAGCATTGGGGCTTTGTTATCAATCAAGGATATATGATCAAAAATTGAGAAAACAGTATAGAATAAAGATGTGTGAAATATTTTATGAATTTAAAGTCCCATTGAGTGAAGAATCATTTGTAAAAATCATTAGGGATGAGCAAGAAGATTATATTTCCAGAATGACATGTCCACCTAATACTGCCTTTAATGAGGCATTATTAGAAAATGTTTTAGTAATGGTTGCTTGTATATTGTGTAAAATCCCTGTATTTATAATTGGAGCTCCTGGATCTTCTAAATCATTGGCCATCAGACTTGTAAGTCAAAATCTTCGTGGATCTGATTCAAATGATGAATATTTCAGAACATTACCACAAGTGTATTTGATTCCACATCAAGGTTCAGCATCTTCAACATCAGAGGGCATAGATAAAGTGTTCCAGAAAGCCAAGAAATACCAGGATACTGGCTCAGAAGATTTTCCTGTTATTAGTGTTGTGTTGCTTGATGAAGTTGGATTGGCAGAAATAAGTCCCTTCAACCCATTGAAAGTTCTTCATTCATTACTTGAACCAAGTTATCCAAATGATGGGCCATCTGTGTCAGTTGTTGGCATATCAAATTGGAGATTAGATAATAGTAAAAGTAGTAGAGCATTATTGGTCCAAAGACCTAAATTTAATTTGAAAGATTTAGTTGATACAGCTGATCGTTTACTTAAGAAAAAAACTCATGGCATAATTTCTAAATCATTTTTAGAATCACTTGCTGAAGAATATTTGAATTATGAGAAAAATGGCCAGAAATATGAACATTTCCATGGATTACGTGATTATTATTCATTAGTAAAATCTTTATCAATGGCTGAGCTAAACCCTGAAAACATTCAAATGGCACTAATAAGAAATTTTGGTGGAACTGATATTAACAAACAACTTGTTGAAGAACATTTTGAATATGTATTAAAAACATTTAACAATCAAAAAAAATGGGAATATAAACCCATACCAGTTGAAAAATTAATTAATGCAAATATTCAAGATGAAGGAGCAAGACATTTGATGGTCATTGGAAAAAGTGAATCAATAGTAAATTTATTAAATTATCAATTGAAAATGCAAAATTTGGATCCTGTTGTTATTCTGGGTTCACAATTTCCTGAAGATCATGATGACTACTCTTATAATATATTGAGTAGAATTATGATGTGTGTTGAAGCTGGAAGACCATTGATCTTAACAGATTTGGAAATAATTTATGGAAGTCTTTATGACTTGTGGAATCAAAGCTATGTCGTTGTTGGAAGTTCAGATAATCCTAAATATTATGCTAGAGTTGCTCTTGGTGCATATGCAAATCCTTTACTTCATGTTGAAAAAGGTTTCAGGTGTATTCTTGTTATGGATGAAGATAAAATAAAAGATGCTGATCCACCACTTTTGAATCGATTTGAGAAACAAAAAATGTCTATTAATGATATCATAAGTGAACAACAACAATTTCTCGTTGAAAAGCTCAAATTCTGGGTAAAACAATTGTCAACTGTTGCCATGGAGAGAAATGATGCATCAGAATCATCTTCATCTTCTTCATCAGTAGTTAAAATTTTTGATGTGAATGATCTTTTTATTGGATATGATCCAAATGAAACTTTACAAAGCTTGGTAATAGATGTAACAAAAACAAACCCATCTTATAATGAAGAACAAATAATTGATATATGTAAAAGGAGATTAATTGCAATTGCATCATCAGATGGTATAGTCAGATCTGAGAAATCTAATGCTGATATTGATGAAAAAAATTATTTGAAAAAAGTGTTCTTCAAACAACAATGTAATGATCATCTATTAAGTTATTTCAAAAGCATATTAGATACAGAAAAAAATCTTATACAAGGAGTAGTTGAGGAGCCAACAAAAAATGTCAATCCTGATGGAACACTAGTGATCATTAACACTTTTTCAAATATTAATACAGATATTAAATCATATTTACAAGGCTTTATCAAATGTCAAATAGAAAAATTATCAACATTTAAGACTGAAGCTGAATTACAAAAAAGAATACGAAATTTCTGGTTTGAATCAACAGATCAAATGTTGATATTACAATGTGACGTTACATCAGTTAATGCTGGTTGTATCAAGTTAGCTAAATTTATCATAGAACAGCATCGTGATGAATACTTGACAAAACAAAAAAGTAATAGAAAAAAGAAAGCTGTTAATGAAATTATTGTACCAACAAAACATGCTTGTATAATATTACATATTCATAGAGAACAACATGAAAAAGATGAAATACCAGTGTCATTCAATTTTATATGTGGCTGGGATCAAATTACAATTGAAAATTTGACTCAACAAGAAAATTCTTTATCATCTTTATTGGATGGTAGTATATCTGATGTTATACAAACCAGTTATAAATTTGAAGAAGTACTTAGGCAAGAATTATTATGGTGTTTGTTACGTATAAAATATCCCTCAAATAAAAGATCTGTGGACCATATAAAAACATTGAATGAAGAAATTATCAAACATCAAGAATTTATTGATTTATTAAGTGTCCATATACAAAAATGGCTCCAAGCAAATTTACAATATGATTGGCAATATGAAGTGGCATCAACAAAGAAATTACTTTACCCTCATTCATCATTTACTACAGCTTTACAAATGCATATTCGTCAACGTGTTCGAATACCAATTGCAAAAATTTTATGTGCACTTGAAAATTATCAAGTAACAAGAACATTCTTTTTACTTGCTAGTAAAAAAGATGAATCTGTAGAACACAAAAGTTTATATGATTTTTGGATAAAGATGTTCAATAACCCAGAAATAATTTCAATAGATAATTCAACAGAACTTCAATCAGACAAAAACATCATCATGCCTAATAATGTTTATGTTTTACAATTTCCATTTTCTTATTATCTGGCTAAACAAATTAATGGATTTAAAAAATTATTTGAAGAAGAAATTAAAGTTTTATGTGAACAACATGATAATTTAGATCCAACAACAGGAGAACTTTATAATGACATTATGGATAATTTTATTTTAACATTTTCTAAAAACATTTTATCATCGGCTCCAATACTTAAGAGTTCACCATTAGATTTTGCATCTGATTTATATTTCAAAGATTTTGTTACTATTACAGCTTTAGATAATAATCTTGATCCAGAGATTTTAGAATTTGTTTTTAGTGCAAAATTGGGATCTGAGAAAATATTAAACCCAATTTACCTTCATACATATTTATGGAGAAATATACATACCATATCTACAGAAGCACAATTACTAAAGGTTTGTCCTGATATAATTGATAAAATTAAAGAAAAAGATATCATTGATTTGAGGTTTGGAGAATTCTTAATGAAAAATGTATCAGAATCAATGTTAGACAAACTTACAATAGGAGAATTGTCACGTTATCACATTGAAGATTGGGTCTATGAGGTTGACAAAATCATGCTATTAAGTAATAATATCAAAGGAGCATCAACTTTACCATTATTTCAAGTTTTGAAAATTTGTTATGATCTTATACCATCAATATCAAATAAAGATCTTCAAGAAATTATAAATGCTGGCAAAAATAGTAATAAGAGCAATGATATTATTTATAGCAGTGGTATTGGTAGTAGTAGTATTATTGGCAATGATAATAACAAAGAATTACTTTCAAATGAATTCATAGTCAAAACACTTGAAACATTAAAGAAACTTCAACCTTATGAAAAGAATTTGGCTATATTTAAATCTTTTTTAATGAAATGTTTGGAAATTGTACCATCTGAATCCAAAGTTAGTCTTTATCTTTATGATAGAATTCTCTCACAACCATTTCCACTGATGGAACCAATTGTAAGATGCATATTTGCAAATGAAAAAAAACAATATCCAAATCTTTTCTTGGACATTATTGAAAATCCCAGAAAAGTTTTATCTAAATCAGCAAAAATAGCAGGCATTAATAAATGTCTAGCTGAACTTGACTCACCAATATCAACATTATGTTGTGACGTTATTCAACAAAATTTTTTAAATAATTTGGATGTGTATGTGTCATATCAAAAAGCAATAGAATCATTGTATGGTAATAATATGGAACCATTACAAATTATAGTATCAATAGCTTTTCTCAAGTTATTTGTAACAAAGCTGTGGGATGCTATTATTAAAGATAATGATTTAGTGAAAACTAGTAATACTTTATTTTTTGATATAGGAGAATTTAATGGACCTGAAGTAGTTAACACTTTAAACAATAGTTTGAGTAGAGATTATCCATTGATAAAATCATTTAAATTTTATTTCTTAAAAGAATTACGTCAACGAGGATTTTATTTCAATGAAATCAAGGATTTCTGTTTAGCATTGAATCAAAATAGTGTGCATTGGTTTTCTGATCTAAAATGGGATCTGGATCATGTTGGTGTCTTGCCATTTAATCCATATTGGGTATTAGATGATTATCGTATTATTGAAAAGACCTTTAAAGCAGTAACTGATAATAATACAGTACACTTTAAAAAATATTTAGAAATACTCAAAAATGATTCAACTTTAACATCACGTATAGCCTTTTTTGGATTTATCTTTACAAGATTACAATTACCAAAGTCAGCTGGTGAATTGAGACATGTGGAAAGTGAAGTGAATGAAATTTTACAAAAAGGATTTGAACTAAATCAAGTAGAGCCATTTTATAAAAAATTAGTGAAAAGCTTAATAAATAATGAAATTTATATTCTAAAAGTTGACCAACAATTCATAGGCAATTTAGAAATGAAATCAGTTATAGCACATATTATAGGATTGTACTCATCTTTGCCATCTAAGGCATCTAGATTATCAGCCTATTTACATAAGCTAGATCAGTGTAATGATGAGTTTATTTTAACTTGTCCACCTTACTTTGGTTATACAACTACATCTGAAACTGGTATATCAAGGTAATAAATAAATGCATATGCAATTATTTTTCATTATTATATATTAATTTAATATTTTATTTATTATATAGATATTCATGTAAATGTGGATCTAAATATGTTATTAATGAGGATGGAGGAACAATTGTAGAAGGAACATGTGTAGAGTGCAAGAATAAAATTGGAGGGGTTGATTATCAACCTAAAGAAGAAGATAAATTAATTAAAAAACAACAAACAGCAGAAACAGATGTGTCATATGGAGGATATGTTCCAGAAGTTCCTAATATCAACATAACCTACACCGTTAGAAATGGCTTATCACCATCATCATATCGTATTTTACATTTCATGGTCAATGTTGTGATTGGAGCACACTTACCATCAACAACAGCAATCAACTTTATTAAAAGACATGGAGATATTCAAGATCCTATTGTATACCTTTTACAACATATGGAAAATGATTGGAATGTTTTGATAAGAATGTTGGATCTTTCAGATGAAGAACTTGCATTATTGTTCCATGCAATATTGAATAGTATTAGTGAAAAACCTTATGAATTATCACGTGGACCAATTGAAAACCCAAGGCAAAGAGAAGACTGGGAAACAAGCTTTGCAAAGAAATATATCATACCATTTACTAAAAATGCTATGGAATCAACAACTCAATTTAGGTTCCTATTAGATGAATCAATGAATAAAGGCTCATTTGAAAGTAAGATTGTTGAAGAGGTTGATCAAACATCATCATCAATGGATAAGAAATATCATAAATCACATCTACCTAAACTTTGGAGATACATTAGTGAAAGTAGTTTTGATAATTTTAGAGCATATTATTGTGGAATTTTAGAACAACCAGTCACAAAATCATATCCATTTTTAACAATATTTTTCAAGCACCATAAGAAATTGGATATGGTTAAACATTTATCAGCCATTACAAAATTCGTGAAAATCTTATCATCAAGATTAGGTTATCGAATAACTAGATTGACTGCTAATAATATGTCCTTTAAAGAATACATGGTTTCTGAAACAAAAAGAAATATTGAACCACAAGAGCTTGAGATGTTTAAAAACTTATTCCGTGATTTTTCAGCATCATGGAATCAAGTGATTAAAGAAGCTGCTAAAAATGATGACAAACAATTGGTGAATATACCAGGAATGAATATGGAGAAACCAATAATCTTTGGATTAATTGATCCAAAAGATGATAGATCATTTGTATGTGGCATTGTAAAATATCTTGTAGAGATACAAAATAGTTTTTTGAGAGATGTTTTAACAATACCGGTTGGAAAATGTGAATCTATCAAGTTTTTACAAGAACCTAAAAATTATAATGTAGCAATGGAAAAGATGAATACCAAAATGTATTATTATTTACCAGAAGTTAAGTTGGACAAATTTAAAGAAAATAATTTAATCAATTATGAATGGGATGATAATTTGTTAATATATAGTCAAAGAAGTTTGGCTGCTGGACATGGACAAGAAATTATTTATGATTTGCAAAAAATTGAAGAGGAACTTGCAAAAAGACTGGTTTATGAGAAGTATTATATTGAGCAAAACAATGAAAACTTGTATTTGGAATCATTCCAATATCACATGGAAATGTTCCAAGAAAGCAATAAAATTCTTAATGATATTAAACTGTTAATACCACAGGAGATTATTCCAAATGATAAGACATCTTTAATAAATGAATCAATATCTAATAGCGAATTCGTTAATAAAGATAATACATTGAAAATTTTATCATTCTTGGAAATAATTTTATGTTTTATTAAACGAGCATCAATTGGTAATGGAGAAATATTGATAGAAGATTTTATTTATCAATGGACCAAATTATCATCATTAGTCGATGACAACAATGAATTTAAGAATATATTGGAGATAGGATTAAAACTTAAAAATATTATAGGGTTATATGAATTGATAGAAGATTATTATGCTAATGGAGTGATTGAACATATTAATGAGAAATATAAAATAATGATTGATAATAATGATTTGGAAAAGATTATTGAAAGTTCACTTAATTTTGAAGCAAAAATTACTGAAGAAACTAAGAGTTTACCAGCAAAATCATTTGCACTAGCATTAAAAAGATTTATGTTTAGATTCTTGACATCAGAATCAGTCAAAGAAGATGAATCATTAGGCAAATATTTAATTGACATGAGTTTCAATCTTTGGTCATCAGATATTAAAGAAGAATTGGTAAAAGAAAATTTCCCTAAATCATTATTGGTTGCACATACATTTGCCACATACAAATATATTTTGAAGAGAATTGAGGTAAAATAAAAAAAAATTTTATTTATATTAATAATATTTATAAAATTTACTAATCAATTAAATTATTTTATATCCTTTTGCATAATATAGGCGGAGAGAGATTTAAATAAAACCTTTATATCAACAGAATTTTCCTCAGGTCCTAGTGTGCAACAAAGAAAACCAAAAAAGAAGAATGTTAATAGATTTGACCTTGCATAGTTTAAAAAAGTTTTTTTTTGAAATTAGTTTCATTTATCTGTAATAGAAATTCAATATATTGTATTAATAAAGCTATAGTCCTCTATAGATCAAATTTTGTCACTTAAGCTTGATATTGAAAGTGTGCAATCCAAATTTGGTTAGTTAATGCAATTCACTTACAAAGTTAACCCAATGGCTTTTCTAGTGATTCTAATTATGTTGATTCTGGCCAATACAGTTGGAGGTTCTAACACTGTATTATTACTGGCATACAGCCTAATATAACAACCAGTTATATTGTTACCCAATTAAGGTTGCTTGTTGAAACTCCTCCAGAAATCAATTAGCAGGGTTTCAGCAAGTTACACATGAACTGTTTATTAGAGTTTCGGCAGAGTTTCGCATTTTGAGGTTTTGCCATTTCAGCATAGTTTCAACAGGATTTTTGATAAGATTTAATATAGTTTTGCACACCCAATATAACCCAAAGGATCTCACATTTTACAAAGCTGAAATCTGGAGCATATTGGGAGGATCTAGGTGATGATGGTTTGCCACAAAACAGTCAGTTGTGATTGAAAGATACTATAATCTTCATGCATGATTTCTAAATTTGGTAACGGGTTATTGCTTGACGAAATGTTACATAAAGTTGTAAACTATTACATCAAATTTGCTGCCATTGAGTCAAGTAAAATTGCTTTAAAGACTAATAAAATATAAAAGCTCACAAAAAAAACATCTTTTTTTTTTATATTTTTTCTTGAGTATCCAACCTCCCCTTTGTTTTCCCAAGGAGCTAAGTTTTTCTGCTGAATACAAAAGTTCAATTCCCACACACTCATTTACTACTAAACTCAAACATCTCTTATATTAATAATGTGATACATGATCAGAGTAGATAAAATCATCAATTAGGGATTTGGTACTTTATGTTCCAGGGTAAATTAATTTTAGTATATCAAATGAAATTTTATGCAAGAACTTTTTATAATTATTGCTGTGTAAATAATTATGGAAGTTTTATAAATGTCAATATTGATTGATTTACTTTGCATCTTTATCTTTATCCTTATTGTTAGTAGTGATCAATGAAAATTTCATCAAGGATAACTTGGAGCATGCTGCAACAAAACCAGACAAAGTGAACATTTATACTACCAACAATTTCAGGGATCAAAATTTAGTAATGTGATTATTAAAATTGTCCTTTTGTTATCCTCTTAATATTAGGCAATATGGGCATGGACAATAGAAACACACCCAATGTCCAAAATCATGATTTTGAGTTAATAATATTTCTATATGTAATTTGCCACGAAGATTAATTCTAGCTTAGAAACCATACCCACTTTACTTAATAAAATTTTGAGATATTTAAAGAAAACTGCAATACACATAAGAACTGAAAAATCGGATGATATACTAAAACAAGTAATGATAAACATAAATGTAACACGAATTTATTAATTTTGCTATTTATATATCAGTCGTGTGACATATCACAACAAATTATTTTCTATATATATATATTAATACAAAAAATTCTAACTCGCGTAACAAAATAGTTTTTAAAATAACTAATCATTTCCATAACAAACTTGGATCTCATTATTAAATCAAAGTAAATCTACATCATTAAGGCTTTCTAATAGTATTTTTTATATTAAAAAAAAGCTCTCTAGATAGAATTACAATTGTTTGAAATAATGTCACTTTTCACTTCAAAAGTTGAGATTCTTTTTCAGTTTTACATTAAATATTCTAAAAAGTGGCTAAAAGTATGTAGAATACTTTAAACTTTCATATGGGCATTATTTTATGGGGATTGTTTGTTATTAAAGTTTAGAGAAAATGATAAAAAACATATAAAATTCACAAAAGTTTTGATAAATGTGAAAATATGAAGGGAAATTTTATGGTTGAGATCACTGATTTTGTTATCCAAAATTAGTAAATGGTTTATTAAAATTAGTAATTTGGTAATAAGTTTTAACCCTGAGATTATTCTCTGTTTTATTAATAACTATCTCCAAAATTTTTTTTAAAGGATGATTACATAATGTAGAGTCTATAGGTAAATTTTGGTGAGGATAACTTCACAAAAATATATAAATTGAAGGTTTAAAGATATTTCCTAATATAAAACCCAATGTCAGTCATTGGAAAATTTTCAGAAATAAATGACTGATATATAATAAAATTTATTTAAATTTTTTAAATTTTTACATCTGGTTTTATGCATATAGTTGGATAATTCTAATAATTCTATTAAAATTATTATTACTATTATGGAATTATGGTAAGAAAATTCCTATTCCTATTCAGAATTATTGTGACCAAGACTATTATTTATTATTATTATGGTAATTACTGTTATACTGGTTTTTAAATTTTACAAAAATAAGAATCTTATATCCAATACTTTTTCACAACACAAATAATTAAATACATAAAAAATGACTTCTACACATTTATCTGAGAATAGGTTATATCCTAATCCAATTATCAACAAAAACGAAGAAATAGTTAATGAAACAGAAGTGTAAGAAAGTTTCTGTAACAGAAACATTGCCTAAAGGGCAATTAGAAAAATTTGAAAATACTTATAATTATATCTATATATTCATATTTATATTTATATATACATGTTCATCATTGTATTTATATATTCACATTCTTTTATTTATTTAATAGTAATAGGAAGATGGATGACATATTATATAATAGATACTAATTATCCAACTAGGACCCCAAACAATCTTAGGAGATGGTACATTTCAATTTTGGGTAGAAATGGCCCTCAAAATCGAATATCATTTCTTAATTAGGATAATTTTTGCGATGATCTTGTAAATTATTTCCAAAAATGGTAATAAATTGGGTATTTTTTCAAATGTACCATCTCCTAAGATTGTTCAGGGTCCTATCCAACTAGTCAAAGAAGGGTAAATAAAATATTAAACTATGTAAAAAAAAGTCTAGTCAATGTATTAATGATGTTTTGAGATAGAAAAGATAATATGATTTACCTTTATTTTTTTATTTCAAATTGACCAATAAAATTTAGTTTTTGTGTGATTATATATTTATTTATAAACTTTAGCATGAGATTAGAGATGGCTCTGCATCATAGTGCTGTCTTATTAATGAATCTAATCATTGATAAATTCATTTGTGCATCTATAGTTGGAGTCACATCTAGAATTATGGGAACCGGACCTGCTTACACAATTTCAGCTGTTCTTAAACAAAGATACTATGAAATCAATGAAGCTTTTATTTATATTGTGTTGAGAAATTGTGAATTAACCTTCAAAAAGTTAATCCAAACACAAAATAAATAATAATTTGTTTCATTAAATCAATATTTATTAAATTTTTAAAGAAAAAGATTATACAGTCAGACTCCTATACGGTCACAACTCCTATATAATCACAGAGCTTTTTTGGTTTGATTTTTATATATTAAATTTCATCATATACAATCACTTTCATAGTATAATCACTATCACTGATATTTTTTGGTTCCACTATATAAATATGCATCATATATAATCACTGATACACATGATTATGTCGATCTTTAACTAATAAATTGAAAAATTAGTATTACAAAAAAAAAATCTTATGGATTGTAATTTGTTCTAAAAATCATGTCATTATTATGTATTTATCATATATTATTTAATAAAAATTGCAAATAAAGAATAAATCATAAGTTTTTGTTATATAATATTGATTTTATTTGTATAAAAAGACCAAATATTTGCTTTAATAATTTAACATTTTTAGTAACTAATTAATTATGTTTCAAGAGAAGAAAAAACAAAAATGTACAGCTATAAGTGAATTATTGAAAAAAGAAATTTGCGTCTATTATTAAGAAAATGACAAAAAACCCACAAAGAAATAGCAGATTACTTTAGTGAAAAAAAACAATTAACAATTGACAGGTCAACAATAACAAAGATTTTATCTGATAAAGAAAAATGGATAAATATTTCATCTTCAACTCATTATAACATTTTTCGTCATAAGTCAGTGAAATTCCCTGATCTAGAAAAGGCCATGAGTTTTTGGATTAGTCAAGTTAGTGCTCAAGGTCTTGTTATTACAGATAAAGTGGTTGTAGAAAAAGTGAAAGTACTTGGTGAAAGATTGGGAATTGATGAAAATGATTTAGTAATTTTCAAATGGATGGTTATGCAGGTTCAAACAAAGAAATAATCAAAAGGCTGTAAGAATTCATGGAGAAGCTAATAGTGCACCCTTAGAAAATTTACCTTTGTTGAGAAATAAATTGCAAGAAATTACAAGCAGATATGATTTAGAAAATATTTTTAATGCTGATGAAACTGGCTTATTTTATTGTATATCTCCAAATCAAACTCTCTCTACTGGTCCAGTTTCAGGAAAAAAAAAGGTTTGCATGATAGAAACTAACTTGATTTAATTAATTTAATGAAAGCTAAGTAATTTTTTTTGTTAAAATTTAAAAAAGAATAAAGAAAGATTGACAGTGTTATTAACAACTAATGCAACTGGTGCAAGAAAACTTAAACCAATTGTAATTGGAAAGTCTGTCAACCCAAGATGTTTCAAAAATGTAAATATGTCTTTGTTACCTGTTATTTACAAGTCTACTCCAAAAGCATGGATGCGCAGTGATATTTTTGAAGATTGGTTAAGAAATTTGGATAATCAATTTCGAAGAGAAAGAAAACATATTCTGCTTCTAATTGACAATGCACCATCCCATGTGGATCCAGGATCAATCTTAGACGAACAACCTGAAGGTTATAATGAAATAAATGATTTACATTTAACCAATATTAAAATCTATTTTCTGCCTCCAAATACAACTGCTCATTTACAACCTATGGATGCTGGGATCATCAATAATTTTAAGGTAATATTCTATGGTTTATAAATAATGATAATACAAATTCACCTATGGACACAAATACATTATGATAAGTAGATACATTGGGTGTATTTAATCAAATCAAATTGTTATTATTACTTTAGGTCAATTACAAGCAATTATATATTAGTGACCTTATTAGAAAATTTGAACTTGGACAAAATTTTGAAAAGTTGGTTTATTCTTTTTTTTTATAAATTTAATTTTATTTATTTTAATTACACTTTTTTTAATATAGAAAATTGAATATAAAAGAAGCAATTGATTTTATTGGTGAAGCATGGAGTACTGTCAAACAAAATACAATTGTTAATTGTTGGAAAAAAACAGGAATTTTTCCAATTACCAATGAAGAAACAATTGAAATAGAACAAGCTACCACTGATGGAATAATTGAATCTTTAAATCAATCAGATCTTAGTGATGATTTGGAAATTTTGGAATATGTCAATGATAATGAATTGAGTTTGACAGAAAAACCTTTAGATGATGATGAAATAGTCCAAATGGTTTTGGATGAAGCAAACAATGTAAATAATGAATCAGAATGTGAAGATATTGATGAAGATGCTTTGAAAGCAGTAAATACATTGATTGAATATTTTGAACATCAAAATGATTTAGAGTTTAATGAGAATGATTATAAAAATTTAAAAAAATATAAAAAAAGTATTGAGAAAGATTTTTTTTCAAAAACACAAAGAAGTTTAGAATCTTTTTACAATATTTAAATTTTTTTAAATTGTAGCCTATTTTTAATAATAAAATTACATTCATTAAATTTTTTTTATAATCACACCAAAAATCTCTGGTCCCGAGGGTGTGACTGTATAGGAGTCTGACTGTAATTGTTTTGCAATTTTCTGTATAAATTTATATATTATATATGTTTTGTTGAGTATTTTTTAATGAAAATATTGGAAAATATTATTCCAATACTGTACCAAGGCACTGATTCAACATATGAAATAATAAACTTACCCAATATTACAAAAATTATTATACCCAAAACAATTGGAAATAAAATTATTATATATGAGTTCATTTCTTGCTATTGAAACTATTATCTCTAAAGTTTATGCAATATAAATTAATAAATTTAAGTATAGTCCACTTTCAATTCTTCTCAGCAAGTGAAGACAAACAGTTATAAATATGCTAAGAGTAGCAATTAGAATATTTAGACAAAACTCCTATTTTGATAAAAAGAGATCAAAGAACTAGTAAATATAAAAAATTTTTAGTAAAAACTCAACGGTAAATATATTATGTCATCCTAATACATACACATCTTTTTCGTTCTTCCTTCTTCACTTGCTTCACTTGCCCTATGCAAAGTTTAAATACTTATTTTCTACTTATTTTTCTTATAGAGGTATGTTTTGACATGTATTTCTGGGGTGTGAGATGCCCTAATTAAATCAAAATTAGGTGATGTAACATAATGTCGATCAATAACAAACTTTTTTTTAAAAAAAATAAGAATATATGTAAAAACTATATAAATAAAAATCGTATCAGAGCCTTCAAATAAAGAGATACAGACATGAAACTGAGAGAAATTATAGTAAATAGCTTAAGCTTTTAGATTACAGAGAGTTTTTTTTCTTGCTAAATAAAAAAAATTTTTTTATATATTCTAAAAAGATTGCTAATAAAAAAACTTTATAACCAAATGAGATAGGGAAAAAAGCTCTCTGTAACTTTATTATATATACCCTATTTGTTTAGGCATGACAATTTTAACTGAACTAATAGTAGAAAATTTTTGCTTCATATTATTATGATAAGAGCCAAAGATTTACACCAGAGGATATGCATAAAGAACTTATTGAAGAATCTGTTCATAATACCCAACTTTCTCATGATGAAATTCCTAAGGTAGA
>CAJVPN010000368.1:0-30187 GCA_910592215.1 Entrophospora candida
TGTCAGAAATGTAGATAAGAAATGCTTACAGATCTAAAACAAAGAGTAGAAGCAGGTAAGTTGGATGCAAATGAGTAACACGTTCTAGTAGAGAACATAAAAAAGAATCAACCGAGAAAGAATTGGACAAACCATTATTTTGTATTATGTTGATTTTATACCATCAAGATTGAAATAGTGCAAAAATGGCTTGAACAAAAAAAATTTTTTTTTGATAAAAATATTCATAACAGTCTGTTTATTGATATCCAAATGTTTGTTTTACAAAATACAAGTGGAAACATCATGTTACAATAGGATACGCAAGGCGAACTGGATGATTTTTACTAAATGCGCCCCGCCGATCACTAATTACTCATTCTTAACTGACGAGTGAAAAACAAACCCATTATAAATAACCTAATTATATTTTAGGTGTACAGAGTAGTAAGCGGAAATTTGGATGTTTCCCGTGTATCGCTCAATCGACACATCACTGTGTTAGAAAGAGAAAGAATGAGTATTAGTCTTCAAACTTTGTTATTATTGCAGTTTAAAACCCAGTATTAAATGAAATCAGTAAATCCAGTCGAAGGGGTGATTTGGAGCGGGGATAAGCAAATAAAATTAATATTAAAGTGCAACATATTAGTGATTGGAAAAGTATATCCAAATTTAAATTAAATTAAAATAATAAACTTATTAATTTTTTTTTTTTTGAAGCGACTATTATTACCAGAAAATTTTGCAAGTCTTCTTGGAACTCTGGATACGTCATACTTTTGATACATAGTTAAATAAATTTCCTAATAATAAAAACAATCACAAATATTTCACAAAAATACAATTCCAAGGTGAACTCACCAAAGATACTAACAATCTTTCATTTGGAGCAAGTTTTGCAAGGATGGGATATTTTGTTTTTTATAACTCAACCAATCAAAGGGATTGCAACCAAATTCATCTTCTTTAAATACTCGCTGATTTCATCCAAAGATGTATTGTAATAGATTTGGAGGTGTGCTACAACTCATTCATGGATCAACAATTAAACCAATTTCCACACTTCCTTATGTTTGTCGTTTTTTAGGAATTATATTAATGTTGATGGTAATCGTTATACATAGACACGTCTATATGTGACCCGGTCACTTTACCAACAACCACTTTACTAACAGGACACTTTACCGACAAGCATTGTGTTAACAATTTGCCAAGGAGTGTGTGAAGACCTGGATAACTCTATGTAGAAGCTAAAAGTTTGATTTTCTACAGACAAGTTAAATCAACTGTTGACCTTGCCCTACAAATCATTTACTAATAACACAACTTATTATCCCTACTTTGCATCAACAACCAGTCCATAAAAACACAATATAGGTAGGCACATTTTTTTTGTCTGACGAAATTGATAAAAATTACATATTCGGACTTTTAATTGTAAAATAATTAAATCTTTTCTCGCATTTGAATACTTTTTGAACATAATTTCTTGAATTTTTATGAAGAAAAAAAGAATAATGATTTGGAATGTTAAACTCACACCCTTATTATATAAAAAACGTTGAAAGTCCCAAATTGCCAAAATAGTTTGAGCAGTTTGGGCTAGAAACCTTACTTGATTGTCGGTAAAGTGTCATGACCGACTTATCAAGTTTACATATGTAAGTATTTAATAATAATAAACTTTATGTTATTAAATGGTCAAATTTTATATTATGTGTATTCTTAACTGCTACATGGCATACTAAAAAATAATCAATAGTTTTTTTATTTACAAATTCAATTTTTTTAAATATAATCTAAAGTATTAATTATCATTCAGCAATAATAATAATTAGTATAAAGACTAATTGATGTAGCATGAAGACTAATCTGTTAATATTACTTTCCCAATTTAAAATTGTAAGTAATTTTCAGTTTTTTTATTTTTTATAAAAAAATACAAGTTTCTAAACCATTATTGACTTCTAATATTAATTTTATATGTTAAATAAATAGTTATTTGTATATTATTTCTAAATATAATTTTCCTTCCAATTTATGATGTAAAAATTATTATTTAAAAAAATTATTTTAAGTGACCACCAACATTATTAGACAAGGCATTAGGAACAATTTGAGAATCTCTGTATTGTTGAACTTGTTCTTCATTAGGTATTTCTACAACATCATTTGAAATTGATTTCATTTTCTTTTGATACAATCTTACAATTATGGATGCTGCTATTGCTGCCACTATTATTCCACATGAAATTGATGATAGTACTAATGCAGTGTTTGATGATGTTGGTGATGTTGATGTTTCTGGTGATAGTAATAGTGATGGTGATGTTGATGTTTCTGATGATGTTGATGTTGATGTCACTGATGATAATGGTGAGTTTGCCTCAGATGCTGAATAACTTTTTTTCCAAGTATAATCTTTAATATCAAGTATATAAGTATTTGCACTCAATAAAAGTGGATTTGAAACATTATTTGTAACATATCCTATATATATAATTTTTATTTTTTGATTAATTAATTTTAGGTTTGAAAAGTCATAAAAATATTATAAAAAATTTACCAAAACATATTATCATTTGATTTCCTATTAAATTAGCTGTATGTGATTTTAGAGGTGGAGCACGATTAACAGGTGAAAAATCAGGTGCAGACCATTGAAAGGGATTTGTGGTTGTATCCAATACCAGAAGTTCAGGGAATGGTGTGATATCAGGACCTCCTCCACTACCACCATAAACAATTATCTTTCCATCCTTTGCTATACAATATATATGGCTTTAGCATGGTATTTCTTTTAAAAAAACATTTAAAAAATTAAAAAAATTAATTACAAAGTACAGCTGTATGATGAACTCGAGATTGGATAGATGGTGGACCACTTGCTGTCTAAATTTCATCCAAACATAAGAAAAATATATTAAATATTCTGTTTTTTTCTCATCAATAAATTTTAAACATTATACTTTAATTGATTAATATTTACCATAGTTGACCAAATTGAACTATTTGTATCAAAAATTTTTATCTATAAAATAAACATATAATTCAACTGTAAATATAAAAAGACTATAATCAATGTTTTCTATATCAATATGCATATATAAAAATAATGCATACATTATAAATATTATCACTTCCACCAATAATTACAATTCTACCATCAGGTAACAAAGTTGAAGTATGAAATGAAGCTGGTAATGGTGGATTATTAGAGAAAACTTGATGCCAAGTCAGGTCTACTTGTATTCAAAGTATACATATCATTAAAATATTGAACAGTAGAAGATCCAATAGATTCATCTGCTGCCCCACCAAAAATATACATTTTTCCATTACTATCTACAACAACACTACTACCTCTACGATTAACAGGAGTAACACCAATTGTTTTTGGAGCATTCCAAACTTTTGTATTTACATCATATGCATAAAGCAAATTAGTAAAATCAAATTTTTTAGAAGTTGGATTTATCATAACTCCACCAAATAAAAAAATAGTTGATTTATTTGATCCACCAACTGCACCCACAGACCAAGAATTTTCTACAGGTATATTGTTGCCATCCACCCATGGTACATTTATAGCACTGAAATCACTAGTTAAATCCACATAAAATAATGAATCTGTTGAGCCCCCTGGACTTTGACCTCCAATAATGTAAAGCTTATTATCTACCACTACACTAACAGCTACAAAACGTCTTGCACTAGAGTCAGAAAGCACATTAGTAATAATAAATATTACAATAATAATAAATATTAAATACAATTTGCCATCTTTGAAATTCAGACCCATAATTTTTTTATTCTAAGCAAATAATTAAAAGGTGCCTCAAATGTTTTTAAAAGAATTAAGATTTAATTTATACATTACTGTTGTCAAACAATAACAAAAACATTTTTTGATTGTTGTCTGTAATACAATTATGTCTTGCTTCCTCTATGTCAATTTTTCTTTACATTATACACCATTGAATTTATATTTGATTTCCAACAAAAATAAAGAAATGACAATAAGGCGAAAATGTATAAATACCACCTTGCATTTTTCAAATTTAACTTTTGCTACTATTCATACGATCAATTTGAACGCCTCTGTATTATTAATTAAAGTTTTGTGCAATTAACATTATGAAAAACAAATACTAATTATCTTATTTGTGGTACAGAGAAGCGGGAATTCGGATGTTTCCCGTGTATCTTAATTCGATGTGCTTCCACCGTCCATCACTTGAAGGAATTCATGTTAGAAAGAGGGAGAATGTGTATTAAAAAAGAAAACTTTGTTATTATCGAAGTTTAGAAATTTAAAACCCAGCATTAGATGTTTCCAGTAAATCCAATCGAGGGGGTGTGATTCGGAGCGAGATTAAATGATCTGGTAGATCCAGCTGGTTTTTACATCCAAATATTTTATTATAAGTAAAATTAAAGCTAAATGCAACATACTAGTGATTGAAAAAGCAAATAATAATAAAACTTATTACTTATTTTTTTGAAGAAATGAAGCGACTATTTTGCAAGTCTTATTAGAACTATACTTCTGGTAGACAGCGGTAGCCATAATAGTAATTATTTTGCCTCCAATACTAACACTAATGCTAATAAAAATTACAGAGATTCAGAATTCTAATCAAATTATGGCTACTCGTAGGATTTACTTTCTTAAAAATTATCATACCTACCTATTAGAATATTTGTTTGATGGTTGTGAACACAGAATAGAAGATGAATGT
This sequence comes from Entrophospora candida, assembly GCA_910592215.1. Taxonomy (NCBI): domain Eukaryota; kingdom Fungi; phylum Glomeromycota; class Glomeromycetes; order Entrophosporales; family Entrophosporaceae; genus Entrophospora; species Entrophospora candida. The sequence goes on from CAJVPN010000368.1 coordinate 4,725, forward strand.
AATGGTAATGTTTGTCGTTGTTGTGATGAATGTGGTTATTATTGAGAATGTGAATGTGACGATGGTATTAAAGTTCTCAAAACAGCTTTCTAATTTTTCCCTAGCATATAATTAATTGCCTTTCTATTTTATAAACAAATAACAAATGATTTTCTCAGCAAATCAATTATTGAAAATGGTAGGCGATATTCGATGGATCAAGCTTTAAAAGAATAAAATTATCACATTCTTCAATCCGCACTCTTTGGAATGTATCGTTGGTATGTGAACCCAGATGTCATGAGTACTAGTCAAAAAAGAAAATTGAAAATTGAAAAAGTTCAATTTAACAGCAAAAGTCGTATGAGAAATTATCCTCAAACGCTGAAAATCATGATGTTTTGTAATGATAGTGTATTGGAGAAATAATTTAATTATTTTTCATTTCTTTATTAAATTAAATGTACCGTATAAAACAACCTTGCAATGTTTATTTTTATTACATTGAGATGGTTAGGTTGTTAACCATATCTATGAAATCTATATATGAAATTGTTATCATCATCAAAATTAAAGAATCATTAGATTTTTTTAAAAAAAAAAGATTTAACTAGACTAGTTTATTAATTTATTATCAAAAGTATGAATTAATAAATTGATTGTCATAAAAAAAAACAAATTTGCATTAAAATTTATTAAATTCAATGCACTAGAAGTTTGGGGTGTTGCGTCGTAACTTGGACTTGAGCTTGGATTTGAACTTAGACTTGAACTTGAACTTGAACTTGAACTTGAATCAGGAACTGTCTGAGTAGCAATGGGATTCTCGGTTGAATTTGATAGTGCAGATGGTTTGTATGGGTTAGGATATTGTTTAGTTGCATATCTAAAGATTATTATGATTATATTTAATATTATATTATTGACTTCAATTGATAATTTAAAATTTATTAAAAATTCATACCCTAAAGTTTCCAAAATGGACAAGGTTTGAGGACCAATTGCACCCGCAGTAAGGTTTCCACCTATAGCAATGGAGTCATTAAGCGTTCTTCCAGATTCTTGAAGAAATGTCATCAAAAATTCAGATGTATTTGTATACGTTTTATAATCAACGTGGCTTATACTTGAAGCATGTTGAAAAGGTTTTATAGAAGTTTCCAATATAACGCTATCGTTGACTGAACTCTTATCGTGTGGTAAAAATCCCAAAGTTTTTTCTTTGGTAACAACATCAAGCATTTTTTGGCCAATTTTAAATTGTGGAGTTGTTGAAAAGGCTTTAATAAATGCGTCGAGATTAGCAAAACTGGTTGTATCACCACTACCTGTGAATAATTGACTGATTTGCGCCGTGGTATTGGATAATGATTTGCCGTCAGATAAGAATACCATGTATTTATCAAATGCCATCTCTATAAAACCTTGGAATTTTATTGGTGATTTAGTATCAACTCCATCGGACGTATATTGTAGACCAACTATTTCTGGTGTGATTATCTTCGGTACCAGATTGATGTAATCATCTAGACTCGAAATAAATCCCAACCCGTGTAAAAGTTCATGCAAAACCAATTCTTGAAAACCAATTTGATCTTTACGGATTGGCGGGTCACCTTCAAACCAAAAAGGTGATTTTGAATTAAATTGAGCTACAATATCAGCCGATGAAAATTCTGGATGCGAATCAAATTGAAATTGTTTAACCAATGCTTGAGGATATAATCTTTCAATACCATCGTCGTCTTTTAACGGCATAAATCTAAAAGGACCTGCTGCGCCTATATATAATAAAAAAGGCAGAGGTTAATATATTTTCTAGATCATTGTAGCCTGGAAGATTATCAAATACAGATTACGTATATGTATGCCTACCAATTAAATCTGCAGTTGGGCCATCAAAGATTTTAAAGGTAGCGTTTATTATAATTGGAGTGTTTAATGATAATGCAGAAGTGAGAATTACACCAGAATTTTCGAATGCGAATTTTGCTTTATCACACTGCTTATTATCGGGCAATTGGCACTCGAAATTAATTATAAAATTATTTTTAGAATTTATAATCTGAGAATCAAATTTGGAATTTCGTGTTGGTGATTTGACATAAGGACATTCGACGGCTACTTTTATTCCGGGACGAAATAGATCAGGGTTTTCGTAACAAACACCGGAAACATTTATTATAAATTCAAATATAATGAAGAAAAAGAATAAAGAATTAAAGGATTTTTTCATGATTATTATTATTAATGTGTCTGATATGTGGGGTAGGGGAAGGATGAATCAACGAAAAAATGATGAATTTAACGAAAGAAAATGAATAATTAATGAAAAATTATTTGTTAAAGAAATTTATATTTTTACACTGTTTATATATATTTAGAAAAGCGCGAAATATATATATATATATAAATAATACATTATGTTTCAATTAGGGTTTAACTAATAATATCGATAATATTTAATTTAATGGCTTTTGTTGTTCATTTTAGGATTTAAGTGAAAAAATTAAAAAAATATGCGATAATTTTATTAAATATTGCACCAATTTCCATAATAATCATCTTGAAATAAAAATTTATTTCATTTTTATTGTTATATTATTTTGTATTTTATGACTACACATATACAATTTCAACTATTGTTAATAATGTCTACTTATTCTGGTGCAAAAAAACTATATTTTAATAATGTAATAATGATAATCTAGTAGTTTTCATTGGAAGGTTCAGATGCATTTGTCATTTATGTCATCAAATTAGGAGGTCTGATAACAGGTTGATCCTGAATTGTTGGTAAAAGAAGGAGGCAACTATTGAAAAATATTTGTAATAGGATTTGACTACGAGTCACAAGACTTTTCACCAGTATTATTATTCCAAACAGTAATTTTTGGATCAAGTCCTTTGATTGCTTGAACATTTTCTCTGGCTAAATCTTTATATGCACCATGTTCAATCATTAAATATTCCATTGTTAGATCACCGGTATCGCCAAATGCTTTCGTCAAATTCTTTATACCTTCAGCTTGAGCATTAAATAATGGCAGGATGCCTTCAGCTTCCTTTTTCTTCCTGTACAATTGAGCTTCAGCTTCTTGTTGTGCTGTGTAAAATTTTGATTCGGCTATAGATTTTGAAGCTTCATATTCAGCTGTAGCTTTTGACGCATATAGCACACGGAGCCTTTCAGTTTCTGATAATAATCTAAGTTCTTCAACCCCTTTTTGAAGTTCGTATTCCCTGATTTTAGCAGCTTGTGTGGCTTCAATTGCTGCTATTTTTGTATTTTTATCGTATTCAGATTTCTTTGTGGAAAGAGTAGCATTAGCTTCAGCAATTGTTACATTAGATTCATTTTCTACAAGAACTGTTTCTGCTTCAATTTTTGAAGTTAGTTGTCGCTTTTAAAAAAAAAAACCATGATTTTTTTATTAGAAAAGAAATACCAAAAATTACAATTCATTAAATATGGCGAATATACTGACAGTCAAGCCCTCTCGCTCTTTAACACCAATATCTCCACGATATTTTGCTTCTGATACGTCAACTGTTGCTTGTTGAACAGCTCCTTCATGTGTTTTCATTCGCTATGGGTACAACACATAAATATACCGTAAATATAATTCTTTGAGAAAAAAGTTTCAAATCTATTTGATTAAATTAGGATTACCAAATATGCAAAATATTCAGATCCTTGAATATCTTGTAATTGTTTTATATTGGAATTATAAACAAACAAACCAAATTGATCTAATTCAGCTTGTACATTTTTAATGACCTTTTCTTTAAAACGTCTTCTTTCCCTAAACATTTCTTCCATGGTCATACCAGCTGATATAACACGCTAAGTTAATATAAAGAAAACATTCATCGGTTTAATTAGCTTGTTACTTATTTGATCATTTGCACCTTCAAATGTTTATTCCTCTAATTTCCTATTTCATACTTACTGTTTCACCTTCAATAATACCTCTAACCAAATCCTTTACGTATTCAGAGTTTTTATTATCAGCAAATAACAATTTAGCATAATAATATAATGCCACAGGTTCATCCTTTGGGCCAATGGTAAACACAGCTGGTAAATTGAATTCCAATCTTTCAGCAGACATGGCTTGCAACTGTAATGTATAATTTACTGGAGTGATATCAAAGAATCTTGAATGTTGTCCGGGTAATACCCATCCTTTTTTTGTTATTTCTATATCTTTGATGAATGCGCCAGTTTTTATTAAATATTGATTTGGGTTACTGGAAAGAAAGAGTGTGTGTTGTGCGTATGTAAAAACAGTGATAACTTGTATTTAAATAATAATTTATATTTATATAGATATTTATTATTTACCTAATTTTATACATTTTTTTAATAAAATTTACATTTGAATGATTTATAATAAAAGTTTTCAATTCTTATGATTTTTTAGTTAACAAACTAATTACATATATGTAAAAAGATTATCGTGAAATATTAGATTAGTATTAATTTAGTTAACTTAATTTGGAGGAGGAAAATTTTCTAAAGGTTCACTAAGAAAAATAAATTAAATTATTATTATTATTATTATTATTATTATTATTATTATTATTATCATTATTATAATGTAATGAAATTTAAAATAAATAAATAAGTTTACTTACTCTCTTAATTCCCAAACATCCAAAGAATTTTTTTGTTTGTCGTATTGTTCTTTTCTCATCTTTTCTCTTTCTACTATCATTTTCTAAATAAAAATGTTTTTATTTAGATTTTAGATCTCCTTCTTCCCCTCCTTTTTCAATTACCTTTCTAATTTCCAATGACTTTGTCTTTAGTTTTATACACCATTTAAGATTTTCATATTTCATGCTACAATCTTTTCTCTTGCCATGTCTATAATAATTTTTTGTTTGACCTGAAATGGCTGTTGTAATATATTACAATATATATAAATATATGTTAAATATATGTATAATTTTTATCCCCCCCCTTCACTTACAATTACACATAATGAATGCATCAAATTCTTGAATAAAATTGCAATTATATTTATTTTCATCATCTTCCATGATAGTAGTAAAAAATTTATAACGGTTAAAAAATTACATCTTTAGATAATCTAAATTCGTGTAACTATAAATACCATGAATCTATTGTATTTTGTAATTGAGACATCTTCTTGCAGTAGACTATCCATATTCCTCAAAGGAAAGTAAACCGCAAAATTTCATAATATCCATTTTTTCATTGACTTTCTTAATTAGGCATAATAATGTGCCGTTGTATTAAAGCTTTTTTTTTTGGACAACAATTTTATTCCTTTCAGCTGTATTATTCTTCGGAGTAGATTTTTAAGTCTTCTCTTTAGCCAATTGATAAAATTTTTATGTAAAATTTGGCTTGAAATTTTCCACATAAAACTTACATTATCAATGTAATATTGCATAATATCACAGTATTGTGATAATTGTGTAAACCTTAGACAGGACCTACTATAATTATTACATGCCTGAAAACTTTCTGATGACCATTCATTCCTTAAAAATTATATTATTAAACCTAACATATCAAGATTAGGTCTAATAGTATTATCCATCTATCCTTTTATATTTTTATCCAACAAAACCACACTCTGTAATCCCTAAGGCAACTTCTAAACTTTTGTTGAATTTATAGTTCTATCATAAAAAAGAACCCAAACACGATCAATTCCTAAAATTCACAACACGGTCTAGACATTGTGAATTTTTAGCAACATTATCTTCTTTGACCTTATTTTTTAAATAGGGAAGCTTGGAATTATTCTTAATAATCACATATTTTCATGAAACACAAACTAGACTTCAATAAACATTTGGTTGTGATAGAACTAGCGTTGGTTTCCAAAAATATAGAGTTTCGCAACTGTGCAAAGTCAAAAGGTTTTGCCATAAGTTGAAACTAGTTTCGACATATAACTTTTAATTTTGGTTTTGGATTTTGCCTCTTCAAAATAGTTTTGGCAACCAACAATATCAATTGATTGTTACTAATTATGTTATCCAAAAGGAAAGTAAAACCGCTAGCCAGATTGATGAAATATCACAGCAAAAACCACCTCTGGGTTTTATATGGCCGAATTTATTTTTAAATTATTCAAGTTAAAATAGTCTGGTTGATTTATATAGTTTTTTCATGTTCATTCTTTTATATAAAAATATCGGGAAGCCCAAACTATTGTCAAAGCCACTTTTTTCGAAAATTGTTTGGACCGAAACCTTAATTCATACATGTATTTTCTATGAGTGATCCTATTTAATTATTGGAAGTTTTAACATTTATCGTAAAAAAATTAATTCGCAATTCATGATAAACGGAAAGAATCTCGATAAGAGAATTGATTAATTAATAGCAAGGATCCCGAGTCATTTTTTAATTGTAATGACAAAACGTCCCACTTTAATTGTAAATCTTGTTCACACTATGGGTTAAATGCAAGAGAATGAAGAGTAAAAATAAGATACAACTAAATTGATTCATTACTTATTGAAATCTCTGAAGCATTGTAATTTAGTAAATTATAATTTTATTATCATAATATTTGCTTTGGTGTTATTTTATTGAAAGATAAGTTTTTTGAATAATATGATTAGAATTGTTCATTATTCAAAAGAAATTTTATTAAATCATCAATTATTTAATTTTTTTTCTTTTCCAAAAAAAAAATAGATCCATGGTAAATAATCTGGTGGTGTACTATCAGAATGAATTGTTGCGCGACCATTATCATCATTATTGAAAAGTTATGCTTGACTATCGAAAGTCGAGGCTTAATAAAAAAGAAAACCATAATGTATATGGAATATTGCATTATAATAATACTAAAAAATTCAACATACAATTCTGTTATCATTATGTTTTTCACATTTGTCAATTGCTACCGAACGCAAGCGTGGACTTGAATCAGCTGATCAAATTATAAATCTAACTCGCCACCAGAAATGTAACATACACTGCTTGGAAAAGAGTATCTGAATCTTGTTTCTTAAAACTTTTACATAATAAAAAAATATATAAAAACACAAATTTTTAATTAATCCACATTTATAACGATACTTTCGACCAATTTCCTTTAAATGAACCAAAAGAAAAGAGTTAATTACAAAAATGTAATCTAGTTGAAATAGGATTATGCGATTCTTTCAGAGAAAAAATTTGAGAAATCAATTGACAAATGTGGAAATGAAAAAATTAACAAATAATTTTATTAAATTGATTCCGTTTAATGAATTTAAAGATGCTAAATATAGATCGAGTTCGGATATTCGGAAGTTAAAAATTTTAAAAGGAGATTCGGATTTTTAAAAGTGCTATTTCCAGCCCTGATTAATTTTTGGGGAGAATTTAATTGATAACAGAAATTGAGTAGGGTATTTACTAGTGATAGGTTTGTATTTGATTATCTCTCAAGTCGAAACTTGTTTATTCATTGTAAAAAGGATGCAGAATTCGAATTGTTTATATGCATGATGTTTCATTAGAGGACCACTTTATCGACTTGGTCAATTTTGTTGTTGTCGACTCTAGTACTATGTAAATGACCAATATCAAATAACATGCGAGTCGAAATACAATGCAACAAAATAAAATATTAATCATGTGTTACAAACAAGTAAAGAAATTCAATTATCATCTATAAATCTCAATAAAATAAGTTTTACTTCTACATATGAAACTTTTTTCTATCATCCGAGAACAATCATTTCTCTTCCGAGGATCTCTATTCAATCAAAGCAAGCGAGGGAAATCAAGTTTATCTTGTCCTTTTCACTTCTTCCACTTTGTGACTGCATCCATTATCAACGAATATTATAAATCTGGAGAGGATGTGTATGATGTAATTCTTAACACATTTTTTCCAATCTTTTTTGTCATTCTGTTCAGTGGTAAATTATTGGAAGATACTTCAAAGAGTTCTTTTATCAATAGAAAAATTCACATTATATTTTTTATTCAAAAAGAAAAATGCATGATTATATATCTTTTTGATTCAATTACCATAAAATTAGCCCTATGGATGGATATATTTATGTCCAAGAAAGCCAAACGTAATAATAATAATTTAGTGGGTTAAAAGGCTCACTATATTAATAAATGAATATATTTATATACAACAATAATTCAGCAAACACACATAAGCATAAATCAGAGCAGAAGATCATCCTAATAGGTTAAGTATTTTATTAATTAACCAAAATCAAGGAACTCTTTAACATGAGTGGTCAATATTTAAATTGTTAATGATCTTTAAAGTCTACATAATAACAATATGCTAGCACCTTGGCTTTAGAATGAGTCCAATATCATTAACTTATCCAAGAATTAGCAGAATTGCAATTTTTGGATGTGTTAATGAAATTTGTGAATTTGCAATTCATATGTGAAATTCAAATTAGCCAATCAGAATTTCATATCCAAACACAAAATTTTAACTACAAAACAGATGTAATATGAGTTAATTTAGGCGTATATTGTTGATGTTTTAAACCGCTGATGACGATCTTTAAAGTCTGCGATTTTTGGGTATGATGTTGAACGAGTACATGATTCAATTTATTCTTAAAAATTGGAATATCATTTATAAGTGTAAATTTAAATTATCAACAAATGTTAAATAAAACCTTTATGACAACAATGTGAAATTTTTTAATATAATGGATGAACCGAGATATTCCCAAAATCGTTGATGTGAAATTTTTTATTTCGCAACACAATAAAATTTGCAAATTTTGAAATTTTGTTTCTAATTGAAATATCAATATAATTACACGAACTCCTATCAAAATCTTAAGATATTCGCCGGTAAAGATGCTTCAAAGATAATTTAATAATAACAATTAAAAATCTTATTATAATTGCAAGGTTGGATTATATTAATAGATTATTATTATAATTTATTTAGGCACTTAGAATTGGTTACTTACAACTGGAAGATGCAATTGCAGGTCATAAGCACATTGAATGATAAACAAGTAATTTTTCACATTAAGGACGGATAATAATACCAAGATCATGAAAAGATGAAACTTTTAAGAGAAAGCTGCGTATTCTTTTCCTTCTTTGATATTTATTCATAGGAGGTTTTGGTGATGAGCCCACTTTTTTAAAAGACAAATGAACCTCCGCTCAATTTTTTGGACACAATGATGAGTTTTATGATCTTGTAAATCATCATTATTAACATTGTTGTTGGTATTATTAGTATTGATGCTGGTCACTGGTAGAAAGTTTTAGTTTTGACGATGTTTTGCCAACGATCTAGTTATGTAACTTAAAATTATAATTAAACCGTAAAGAGTTACACGATTGCCTTTTCTCGATAAATAGCCTGGATTAGCTTACAATTTTATCCACGTTTAAAAATAAATAATTAAGATCAACTTTGTTAAAAAATATTAATGTGAAAAAAAAAAAACGGAAAGCTGGCGAACAATTATTTAGGCCTGCTCGATCACTGGGCCCTAATCCAATTGAGCATCTTTAGGATGAACTTGAAGGGCAATTGAAAAAAAGAAACAGAGTTTCTGAAATGCAGCGGATTGAAATTGCTATGCTCTGCAAGAAGAATTGTCTAACTAACGTTTCTCAAGAAATTTAATGGAAATCATGCCAAGGAGAATTGAAGCATGCATACTGATAATGTATGGCCAACGAAACATTTATTTTTCGTTTTTATCTTTGTTTTTATTTTAGAAAATTTCGCATGCTAGAAACATCAGATTTACATGCATATTCATTGGAACTTGAGCTACAATCTTTTTTAAATTTTACGCAATTGATAAAAAAACGATATGATACTTTCTTCTGGGCAGTGTAAATGATAATGATTTCTATTTCAATTTAATTTTCTATGGATCTTTTAAGACCAGATTAAAGAAAAGGTGAATTATAATCCGACTTGTTGGAATATAAAAAACAATTCAGACAATGTTCATTATACTTAACTCTTTCATATACAGCAGAGTAAGAAACTCTGAATATCATGGTCAAACTATTCAGCAATAATAATATTGTCGTGAAATACTCTCATATATATATATATATGTCCATAAATCATAATTAGTTCTCTAGTAATACTTTTTAACAATTGATATTTTACAAATTTAATAAAATGCATTTTTTCCGTATTAATATATTTTTGAAGGAAATTTCACCTACTTCGCAACTTTAATTATTCACATCAACTCTCACCATCATCGTCATCTTCTCCTTTGCATTCATTTTCGCCATTACTGTTTAATAATTATTTCACGTTTCCAAAATTTTTCTATTAAACCAGGATTAATATTTTTCTTTATTGGTTGCTGTAATGACCCAGACAAAGTAACTGTGAAGAAGAAGATGATGATAAAGATCTTTTCTTGTTCCTTTATCTTTATGCTTTTGTATCATAAATTGTTTGTTCGTCTACATAAAAAATAACATGTAAAAAATGGAAGACGACTTTTATTATTGTTGTTTCCAGTCTTTTTTTAAAATTAAAGTTAACGACAATTATTAAATATAATACTAGATGAAATCACATGATTTTGTTTGCATATTATTTTAACGTTGTTGTTAGTAGTAGTAGAAATATAATTTCATTCGTTATGCAGCAAAGAACTTTATTGATTAATTAATATATATATGAAAGTTTGATATTTAGATGGGTGATTTTGATGATATGGGTCATTTGGTAAAATTGGTTTTGATTCTGATATTTGCTGGTGTTTGCGAGAGTTGTTTAACATTTCAACAAAGATCGATTGGCATTAGATGTACAGCAGACAGATAATAGATAAAGCATGTAAACAAGTAAACCTACGTTGTTGCGGTGATTATATTAAATGAGATTGGTGTAGCGGCAGTTAAAATGTTGATAAAAATCTTGCCTGTTCTAGTGACTAATACAACGACTAAAACGTCAGAAGCCAATGGTAGAAGTTCATAATCTGTAATTAAATTTTTAACTCAATTACACAAATATAAACTATTGAAAATACCAAAGTTGATTGGTAGTTGATTGGTAGTAAGTAATGGTAAACTTTCTTTTTATTTAAATTAATTAATTAATTAATTTATCGACATCATTTAAGTTTGCTAATATTGCTGATTTACTTGTTGACTAAAGATGGTCGGCCCTCTCACTATTATTCTTAATATAGTAATAGATTATTTGAGTTCTAAACAAAACAGAGTGGTTATTTGTGTTCATTCATATAAGAAAAATCGAGAATCCGAAATTAAAAAAAGTAAAAAATTGATTTCGGGCCATCTTATTTGTTGACCTGATTAGAGATAAAATAATTGTACGTATTACACATATGCCTTATGCAACAAAACTGGACATAGTGCCACAAAATAATTTCAGGGTTCAAAGATAAATTGTGTGATGCTGAATCAAAATAAATCAATTTCTCTTTTATTTATTGTTTAATCCTTTCCTTGTCCAATATGATGTTTATGATGATGATGATGTTATGTTATAAATAACTTGATATCTTAAATTCGCAAAGGATTACTAAACAAATTCCATTGCCCAAGTAATTATAATATTTAAGACCATGCAAAAATGAAACTTAAGGAACCAATTTAATAATATCCAAGATAGAAAGATTTGAGTAAGAGAAAATAAAATTATTGTAAGCTGCAGGGTTCCTTAAAAATCATTTGAACACAAGTGTCAGATTTATATAGAACAATCTTTTCTACGCCTATGCAGGTGTCTCCATGTTGTTCTGGTTAAAAAATCCAAGTCAACCATGTATTTTCCTTTCAGATGGCCTTTCTTCACAGAGGTTGTTGCTACAGAAAATCTTTGATTTCACTGGTTAAAAAATAGTGTGGTCGTGATTTTGGCTATTGTTGCAAATGATGTCAAGAAGTAAAATATCATTTTATTTTTATTTTTTATTAATACTTACTTACGCCTTAATAGGACCTCGGAGACTACATAGACAGGTTACCTGAAGCTCGGATAAATCAGTTAGAGAATATTTTGGGTAAAATAAATGGTTTTTTTTGTCAGTACTGATAAAATAAAATATTTTTTTATCAATTGTCAATAATAATGTATCCTTGGAGCATGGAACAGAATCTATATATTGTGAATTTTACAAAATTCAACAAAAATTCCTTAGAGATAAAATAATTATTTATTACAGGTCATATTCATGATTTTGAGTTTCAAACAGAGTGTTGATATTGGCCAAGTAATGAAGAAAATTTATGAGCGATAAGAATTGGTCATAAACAGGCATCAGGTTTCAGCAGGTTTTTAGAAATGAGGTTATTAGAGAATGAAATTCCAAACACTTTACCAGCACTATAATAATGAACTAGATCAAAAACGGAAATTTATGAACCTTTAATATAATTTTAACTGATCCAATTAGATATGATGAAACAATGTGAATTATCAGAATAATGTTGATATGAATTCAGTAAATGTAATTATTATATAAATGGTGCAAAATGATAGTGTTGAAATAAACAGGCCAAGAGCATTCATTTCATTAGTAGAAAATGAATATTTGTTATTTATTATTGATGGACAATTAGCAATTGGAAAAGTTATTTCAAATCAGTTGGAAATAGACATGCTTGTGTATCTAATCCAGCTCTTTTATTGACACTTTATCTTATATTTCTGTAATTGCATTTATTAAAATCATCATGGAAGGATTATTTTCACAAAAATGTGAATTAGGTGAAAATTTGTTTGTTTGCACATTATCAAATCATCTCAAGTAATATATTATTTTAGCATTGATTTAAATTTAATGATCATGGTTAACTTTTCCAGGATTCCATCAATGCCAGGAAATTCTTTGGATATTTACAACTTTTTGCAAGAAGAGAAATTTAATTAATATAGTGCAAAAAAAGTTTTAATGTCCCTGCCTATTTTTGGGTAAACTCATTAGTAAAATTTGAGGGGTAACCTATCTTCAAAAAGAACCTTATTGCTAAAGTAATAAAAACAACAACATATTGATAAAAAAATGTTATCATAACTAAAGCAATAAACTGACGTTTTATATATGATTAACTGAAGATGATATAACATATCAAAAATTTGTCTGGATAACTTTTCTTGATGAAGTTGAGACATCACCTTTTACTTTGCTTTCCTCGGCATATTTCCAAAGTAATCATTTCTGACGGCATTGTTTTGAGTTCTTTTTTTTTTCGAAATTATCACCATCACTTACTTCCACGTTTCGCCAAATGTATGTTTGTATAATAATAATCAAGATATTAAATTGTGCTTAATACAAAAATTAAAAATTAATTAATCCAGATAAAAAACAAAAAAAATCCTAAAATCACTTCTTTTCATCGGTTCAATTCTTCCTTCCTCTATCACAGTAACCAAGCCAGTCTCCTCTTCTAGGTGATTGGCTACTTGCATAATTGGCACTGTACTGTGGAATGAAAATTTACGAGTATATACCCAGGATTACTTTATATAGTAGCTTGTCATGTAAAATTAGAACACCACCAATAAGTGTGATTTGTTGTTTTATTCCAAGCATTAAAGAATAAATGAATTAATTAGTAAGGCTCAAACTCCTAATCCCGTTCCTAATGATACAGAGGTAGTAGGTAAGCAAGTTAAGAAAACAAGTAATTGATAAAGAGAAAGTCATTATTGGAAAAAATGAAGGCTTGTCCAAGATTTCTCGGCAAGGACAAGAAATCATTGGTGCTGGTACTTCAGCATTCCAAGTGTTTGATGAATTAGAGCAAGAAAAAAGGACGCCTGCTGTTTAAATATTTGCGAGTTTGTTGTTCTAGGTCGATTAATTATTAATTATAAATCAAAGAAATAAAAAATAATTAAAAAATGATTTTAGAAAAAAATTTAAAAGAGAATAAGGAAAATATTCAGGAATTTCGGAATAAAGAAACTTGAAAGGTGAAATTATTCACTATTTAAGAAAAAAGTCCTAACGATTGATTACTTATTACTATATTAATATTAATGTAAATTATGAAACAAAATGCTAATCAATTTTGATTAAATTTGGGCCCTGAAATTTCTTTATGACAACTGGTACGACCTAAATAAAACTCCTTCAATTCCAAAAAAAAAAAACATTTGGTTTCTTAATTTGGTCAAGAGTTGTTGAAAAATTTGAATTGAACCGAGAAATTTGGTAAATCAACGCGCGTGTATGTATGTACATTCTAATTCAATAAAAAAGTAAAATAAAACAATAATAAAAATCTATCTTATTATAACAATTATTACACAATACATTATTGTAGTAATATTCCTTATTTAATAATTTCATAACCTTACATAGTTCAGTATATAATAAATATGTGTATATAAATATAAGAAAAAGAGTTTACTGGAAAAATTTTTTATAAAAAATATTTATTTATTTATTTATTTTGTTTAAATTTTTTAAAAAGTAATTAATTTTCTTTCTTTTGTTTTTTCGAAATTTTCAATTTTCATTTTATCCCGTCCATCCATCCATCCATATCTCCAATCACACCTTTCCTTCTTCAATCCTTCAATCCTTCAATCCTTCATCCCTTCATCCCTTCATCCCTTCATCCCTTCATCCCTTCATCCGTTCATTGTCACGTCACATCGCCATCATAAATTTTTTTTCTTTGGAGAAAAAAAAAATGAGTAGTATCAATGATTGGTGCTCGCAGGGTAATTATTTAATAATTAATGCTTTTTTTTTTAATTATTATTATATTATTATAAATTATTAATTAAAATATATTATAGCCGAGAATATCCAGAGATTGGAATGTACAAATAATAAAAATAAAAATATAGAAAATCCAAAAATCACCAACACTGTCAGTATTGTAACAACATCACTAACAACCACACCGTCGTCAACTACATCATTAGATTTAGCATCATCATCATTGCCTCCATACCCAAGTAAATATGTTATGTCAGTTATTGTTCCAATAAGTAAGTAACATTATTAATTAAATATTAGTAGCGATGATACCTATTACTATTACAATTATTATTGTAATGAAACAATTATTCTAACAACTCATTATTAAATCATTAAAGGTATTATACTTCTAGGAGTAATATTATTATTTACAATAATAACTTGTGTAGCAATCCGAATTATTAAAAATAACAGAAGCCTTGATAGGAATAGTTGTAGTAGTAGCAATAGTAATAATAATAGTAATAGTAATTTACTATCATCATTATTTCCGTCATCATCTAAAAAAATAAAAAATAAATCAAGTCAAATTGAAATATTAGCTACTATAAAACAAGATGCGGATGAGGGTTATAGGGAAGAGGAAGAAGAGGAAGAAGAAATTGGAAAAGAAAGAAGATCGGAAAACACATGGGAAATTATTAGTATTGGGGAAGGTGAAAGAAAAGAAGGTGAAGAAGGAGATCAAGCAACTGGTGATAACAATAGCATTGTAATTGATATTAACAACAACAACTACTACAATAATGACAGTGATGTGATGAGTGAAATTATGAGTGAAATAAACGGTGAAAAATATTATAATGGAATTAAAGTGCCTCCTTTAGGTGCAAGAATCATACCATTAGAAAGACAAATGGAAATCAGCAAAGAACTATCTGAAAAACAAAACTATCATCAATATTATGATAATCAATCAGATTAGTCAATTTATTTATTTTAATTTTAATTTAATAATAATATAATAATAATAATTTAATAATTTAATAATTAATAATTTAATTTAATAATAATTATTTAATAATAATAGTAATAATTGAAAAAATAGAATGTGTATATTATATCATAGAAAATGTCATTATTATGTCATGTCATGTACATTAATATTATATATATAAAATAGATTTTTCCTCATCAATTATAAAAATATAATTGATAATAATATCAAAGAATATATTGTAAGTGCCAATATGCTAATCAATGCAACGTAGCTTCCGCTTGTTATAAATGGTTTCGATTTATCAAGTGCATCTAAAATATTTCGTCTTCTTAGCAGCGAAATATACATCACTGATAGTCCAAATACAACCAATAACATCCCTATTTTATAAAATGATTTCTCAAATATTCTTAAAATAATTGTTGAAAATAACAAGGTCGTCATTGTTGTTCTCCAATATGCCCCCTCAAAAGTCCTTTGCTGAGCTATAATCAAAAATATTGATTAAGAAGATGTTATTATTGTAACAACAAATATGTGTGTATGTATGTATATTTGTAGATTCACTTGCCTCTATATTTTTTATGTAAAAGTTGAAAATTCAAATTTAAATTCAAATTATTTCAGACTTGGAAATTTTATTTTTAATTTTAATTTCTAAATCCAACTAAAAATCAATATATTACCTTATTTCAACATATTCTGCTTCAGTTAATACTAACTCGCGTGTCATTTTGACAGTTTAAAGATAATGAAAATAGCGTCACACGATTTTATATAAATGTTTTTTTTTATGTTAAAAATTCAAGTTGATCGTGTAAATATTCGCCTCATATATTAATATACATAGTAATAGTAATAGTGTAACAGAAAAATCGGAAATCTTATTATTATTATTTGTTTCAAAAGAAAGCCGAAAATTTAATATTAGGCAATGAAGTTAATTTTGTTCCATTAATTATAAAAATCAGCAAATTCATTTCTCACTAATTTGCCAAATGTCATTCCAATTCTTTGGAGTTTTTTAACATTCATTACTCAATCAATATATGAACATTGTTGAATAAATAATAGCACATATTGAAGTTTTCATGAATAAATTTTGATGTTTCAATATATGAACTTTCAAAATCCAATTAAAATCAAAACAACATCTCAATCTTTGTGATAAGTTCAGGAATGATCTCTATATAGAATGTAGTGGCTAGAACATCCTTTTTCTAAATTGTACAAAAAATTTTCCGGTTTTTTTGTTACACACTGTATATACATATTAATATATAAAATTATTTAAGCAAATTGCTTTTTATTTTATTACTAGGTAAAAATTTTATGATCGAAAAATACTTACAATATCATGGAAGCATCCATTTTCGATAGAGTGCACCGTGAACGTGAGCAAGCAAAGCAGGTATTCAGTCATGCAATGAATATTATATTTCGTTGGTTTCTATCATAAAATGTTTATTCATTGGGTTTCCTCACCTGTGGTATTTTAACGATCAAATTGGCAGACTTGTCTAGGAGCGTCTGTCTTCGATTGAAAAAATACGTGAGCGAGTGTTAAAGATCTCATGTGAAGTCTAACTATTGACATCGTTAAATTCTTCTTTATTCACGTCATGATATTCTTCGGATCAAAAGTATCTTTTATGACTCATTACCGCCAAAAAAAAAATATGGCTTACTTTTTTTCTTTATTAGGAAAAAACCAGTCAAAACTTCAACACGTTCAGGAGTTTTTGGATGTTACATATTATGTTTTTATGTAACTCGTGGAAAATAAAAAATGATTGCGGTTGTGTAAGTAAATAAATGAATACATTATTTTTTTCAGTCAGTTCAATGATCTATGGTGCACAGCTCATTCCTCATCTTCCTACCAAAATAGTCAAAAAAAAACTTTAATTTTATTATTATTAATTGCTTTTTTAGATGCAATTTTATTATTAGAATAAAGGGTCGATATATTCTATTCTCGGAATAATATTAATAAGTTGAACAGGTTATGTGGCTTATGGAGGTCACAGTGATAATGAAAACAGAATTACCACTGAAATCTCGTGACATCACATGGAACTTTGGAATAGAAGTTAAATGGAAAACTTCTTAAAAAACAAAAAAACAAAAAACCAGGTTTTTTGTGTAGCAAATCAAAAACAAAACTAATAAATAAATAGATAAATAATAATAAACATGTAATTAATTCCTGTTTAAACTTTTAATCTTGGGCGTATAATTTACCTTTGAATTAATTATCAAACTTTCCAAGTGCCGAGATATTGATACTGCTTATTATTCTATAAAATGAGTTAATGAAATTTTTTATCATCTTATTATTATGGGAAGTAAAGATTTGAATTACAAAATTTGGCGGGAGGGTGTAACATTACACAACTCGAGTGCACTTATTTTTTTATTTTATAATAATGAATATTGTATTACGAAAAAAATTAAAATCAAATGGTTCTTGTTGTTTTTTCACCTTCCCAATGCTTTAGTGCTTTTAAATAATCAAAATTTTCAATTTCTGGTCCATTTAATAAAACAATCATTATGTTCCCATTGATTGAGGAATTTAATTCTTCAAAAAGTGATATTTTTATTACATGAGCTATACTATGTAAAAAATCAAGCCCAGATACACAATTGTTATAGCTTCCATATTTTGATTTAGATGTTGATAGTTTTTCCATGGAAGCAGATTTCAAAGTAGTGATGTCATTAATTCATTGTTATTTTCAATCTGTAGTGATTAAGGTTGTGGGTGAAACTCCTCCAGAAATCAATTGGCAGAGTTTCAACAGGTTACACATTAATTGTTTATTAGAGTTTTGACAATCACCAAGAGGTTTCAGCAAGCAACCTTAGTAGTTGTATTAAATTACTTAAACCAGAATAAATGTTTAATGGAATATAATTCTCATTAAAGAAATAATTTTGTGCTTAATTGTGTAATTCTTCAAATTTTTTATGTTCAGAGGTTCTCATATGTTCCCTGATTTTATCTATTCTTAACAAAGGTGTATCTCTTGCAAATGTTGCTATTCCATTGCATTCTCTACAAATTCTACAATACAACATTATATTTCCATTAATAGATTCAGTTCTCAACCATGGATAATCAGCAAACCACTTAAAGTCAGCAGTTTTTCTAATATGTATTTTCAGGAGTTATTATTATAGCTTGATCACCATTATTTGATTCATCATCTGACAAAAATTAATGATTTTCAATTTCCATTGGAATATTCATTAATTGTTGATTTACATTTTAATATATGTTAGAAAGAAATTAATTGAGTTTTAATTAAATTAAATCAACAATTTTTTTAATAACAAGTCTGGTATTTATGACAAAAAATCATTCCCCGTTTTTATTTTTCTTAATACAATATAATCCAATTACAAGTGTGCGACAAATTTAAATTTTAAACTATAATTAATTTATTTCGCGCACACACAATTTTGATATAACGTTACACCATCCAGTTGAATTTTATATATACACTGGTTTAATTATTTTATATACAGTGAATCTCGATTTAGTGGATAGTTTGGACTATTAGGGAAAATTTCCCAAAAATCCGTTAAACCGAGATATCCACTATATCGAGAAGGTTTTTATTAAGGTTTATTATTATTATGGAACCGTTCTTTGAACCTATCCGTAAAACCGAGATTTTTAATTAGTATCCGCTAAATCGAGGTTCCGCTAAATCGAGATTCACTGTGTATATCCAAGAATTATATCATAAATTATTTTCACATAAAAAATCAAACTGCAAATATTTTTATCAGTAGAGCCTTGAAATCGTAAATCAAGCAAGCTAATTAGCGGTCAAAAGTAATTTTGGAAAAAGATACTTGATAAAATAAAAGCCGAGATTTTTCATTCAAGAATTTAAGAATTTCCTGGAGAAAGAAAAAATAGTTGCTGCATTAACCAAATTTGGAAATTATCTGAATAATACCTTTATCTTTCATATATTACAAAGCATCATCCAAGATCAAAGAATTCCCGATTTTTGAAAAAGTTACACAAAAAAAAGAGGCTTCTGAATATCACATAAATAAATAAATATTAATTTGAAACATTTGATTTTAAAAAAAAGAAATCATAGCATGGTTATAATAATAATAAAAATGTTGAGAATCCGAACACTGCCGAAACAATTTCGGCAAACATCCATGTTCGAAAAAAAAAACAATCAAGATAAAGAATATACTTACGTACATCTTTAACCAATTTTAAATTTATTACGAAAATATCAACTAATTTTTAATCCAAGAAAACCCTAACCAACAAAGTTTTGAAGCTAGGATCGTAAAAATTTCGAATGTTATACAAAATTTTACGTCTGACTGTATATAGTAAATCATAAAAAAAATGAATTTCATCCATCCATCTACATTGATTGGGATCTGCGTTGACATTTTAGAAACAAATCATGCATACTCGTACGCTCTCACAACTCCCTTTACTAATTTTCCCATATCGATATTACTAATATTAATATTAAATTAATTAACTTCGCTTTACTATTTCTACTTTAGCCGTTTCATCATGAACACATATTTACATCATTATTGACCAACCAACCATTGATTTTTTAATTTGTTGCACGAACTCTATAAATAAATATTATTTGTTATAACAAATAAATAAATAAATACTTGTATTTATTTTTTGTTGTAACAAATAAAAAAAAATAAAATTTATAAAATATTATCTTTATTATTTTGTAAGAAATAAATTAAATTCTAATTTCGTAAATCACGTGATCATCGATTTAAAAAAATTTATAAATTCAAAAAAACTTTCTTCTAAAAATTCTTTTTTTTTCCTTTAAAAAAAAAAATTTCGAATTCAATTGACGCAGTAATTAATATTTTTTATCTGTCATGCAAAATAATAATCTTTCAACCAATACTACAACTGAAGAAAAAAATCAAAATGAAAAAACATTTCATTCGCAAGAAAATGTTGACAATGATCGTAATATTATAAAAAAAAGTGATAACGATAACCTAAATAATACTAACAGCACTAATAATAATACCAATAGTAATAATAACAATAATAGTAACAATAATCTTGATAATAACAATAACGACAATATTGCTACCTCAAATATAACTAGTATAAATAATATACCTACAACTTCTCTCACTTTGGACACTTCAAATTCTTCTTCTTATACCAATCATGATGTTCCTTGGTCTGCTGCATCATTAAAAATTGAACACTTTGAAAACAGCAACAACAATAATTCAGATGAGGAAAATAAATTAGAAACTCCAATTTATGTCGATGATCTTTCACAAGCTCCCACATTTACACCTTTTAGTCACAACAATGGCAACAGCTCCAATTACAACTCTGACCGTCATGAACAGTATAGTAGTGATAATAATGGTAGCAGTGACATTAATCTAAGAAACAACAGGAAGAATGGTAGTCATAACAGTAACCATTACAAAGTATTACCTCAAAATGTTTCACCTAAAACATCAAAATTAAGAAAACGTAACAGTATAGCAAGTGATGGGCTTGGTGGCAGTAGTGGTGGATATAAAGATGGTGGGAACGTTACTCAAGATGATACTGGTTCAGAGCTTCCACTTGTAGTTGGCGGTGGTTATGTTCCCGCCACTCCAAAAAGAAATATCGAATTCCATTCTTTATTTAGAAGTGTGCCTGAATATGATTCTTTGATAAATGGTAATTTGCATACAATTCAGGTTAACTATTGTAAATTTTTAATTATTTAATTTATTTATTTTATCATTATTTTAGATTTTGGATGTGCTTTACAAAGAGAAATTTTGGTTCAAGGACGTTTATATGTTTCTTGTACTCACGTTTGTTTCAATGCAAATATCTTTGGATGGATCACAAATGTATGTATTTATTTATATTTTGAATTTATATATTTGCAAGTTTATGTAACTTTGTAGATTTATATAATTAGTAATTAATCATAAAATATTTATACATAATTTATATTATATAGTTGGTAATAGCATTCAAAGATATTGTATCAATTGAAAAAAGGATGACCGCTTTTGTTATACCAAATGCCATTTTAATATCTACATTACATGCAAAGGTAATTATCATTATGATCTTATTCATTTAACATTTATTTAACAGTGTTGTTTATTTTTCTAGAATTTCTTTACGTCATTTCTTGCAAGAGATACGGCATATGAATTATTATATACTATGTGGAAACAATCTCATCCATCATTAGCCCGATCAACTTCTATGTATGATGAAAGTGACAATACAACCTGTTCTTCTGATATATCAGATGATGATAATGACGATAATGATTTATCTAGCTGTGATGAAGGTATTCATTATTTTTTTTTTTTAATTATCAAATTATGTCAAATAAAAAATAATTATGTATATATATATATGTGTATGTGAATATGGTTAGTCGAGGAAAAATCAGAAGGATTTGGTCGTAATTTTATGAATGGTACTGCTGGATTATTACCTAAAATACCATTCTTTCCAAAAAAAACTACACCAGAAGAGATTAATAACAGTGGTGAGGCTGAAGATAATGTTGATCATAATGATGCTGATAATATTGATAATAACAATGATGATTATGACGAGAAGGAACGAAAAATAGATGATAATAATAACGATAACAATAATGATAACAATATCAATAATAATAACAATAACAATGAAAATACTATCGGTAATTTATTAACACCAAAGAAATCATATTCAACATTTGCATCAATGACAACATCTGCCCTATTATCTACAACTGCAACGTTAACTGCACTGGCAACTGGAAACAACAACAACAACAACAACAACAACAACAACAATAACAACAATAACAATAGTAATAATTATGCTGATGTTGTTGATCAAAAATCAACAATAAAAGGTACAAGAAAAACCAATCTATTTGAGTCAGATTTCTTTGTTACTAGTCGTTGTTGTAATTAATAATGATAATATTAATAACGATTATATTAGTAATGGTTATAATAATAGTATTAGTGTAGTGGTAGTAGTATTAACAACAATAATATTATTAGTGTTAAAATTCGCATTTCTAGTGGTATTTCTAGTAATACTAGCAAAATTATAATAAGGAATCAAAACAAAATTCCTAATTAATAATGATTACTAATTCACCTGCTTTTTATTTTTTTATTTTTTTTTTTATTTTACAGTCCCAACTACTCCTGACGCAAAAAAACAAAATTCCAAGATAAACAACAATAATTCATCATCAAAATCTAAATCCACCAGAAATAATAACTCCACATCAAACAACAACAATTCTACAACCCATGGTACCAATAATAATAGTTCTAGAACATCCAATTCAAGAAAAAATAATCATAATCATCAACAACTACCACCACTGATATCACGTGGTTTAAGTATTTCAAAATCTGCTGTGAACAAACGAAGATCACCAACTCAATGCGCTTGCATGAAAAATAATCATTTCGCCAATTTATCTTTTGATGGTAAATTACCAGGAACAGTAGAAAAAATTTATAATTTGCTATTTACCAGTGATTTTGTAGAACGTTATCTTACCTACGAGGAAAAATGTACGGAGGTTCATATAGGTGAATGGAAAGCAGGTTATAATGGCAATTTAACACGATCGACGGATTATATAAAACCACTAAATAATTCATTAGGTAAATCATTTATTTATCTTATTATTTCATTTGTAGAGTCATCATTACACATTATTTACATTTAAACTTTTTTTTTAAAAAATAAAAATGTTGAATTAGGACCAAAAAGTACAAAATGCATTATTAATAATGAATCCTTACATCGAGACTTTGAAAAGTATATACAATAATATAAATGCATTTATAACAGTTATATATAACTAATATACAATTTTTTATTTATTCGTTAGTTATACTACTAACTTGTCTATTACCACAACACCTGATGTTCCATCTGGAGGTTCTTTCTGCGTAAAAACAAAAACTTGTATAATGTGGGCAGGTCAAAGTGACACTAGAATCATTGTAACATGTAGTGTTGAGTGGTCTAAATCTAGTTGGTTGAAAGGTATTATTTAAAACGAATCTTTTATGTTTATTTATATTTTATTTGTTTTATTTATTTATTTTATTTATTACTTATCAAGGTACAATTGAAAAGGCGTGTATCGAAGGACAACAACAACATTGGAAAAGTTTAATGCACTCTGCAAAGAAATATATTTCTGCACATCCTACCGAATTCAGGGATGAACTTGTTACTTCACCCATACGAGAAAAACCAGGAATATTAATAGAATCGGAGGAAATTTGTGATGAAAGACCATCATCCATATCAAGACGTAGATCAAAAGAACCATGCAAACCACTAACCATCACTGGTGATCTTGATCTTCATGAACAATTGCCGCCTACACCTGGACAACGTAAAGCAGCTGGTATTATAAGTGCACTTTTAGAACTTCCAAGCATCATATCATCCATCTTGGGTCCATTAGTTCAAACCATTTTTTCTGGTCCACCCTCAACCAACACATTGGCAGTCTTAGTATTAGTTGCTACTTTGATAATTAATTTTTCAACTTATATGGTAATTCGGGATTTAGGGTATAGACTTGATAATATGGAAAAAAGGACTAATATTCACCATCCATCTCATCATTATAGTGGAGGAGGAAGGAGAAGTGCTAATTATAATAGCAATAATAATAATGCTGATGAACCAAAAAGGTATCGAGAACTTGTTTCAATATTTGATGATCATTTTGAAAATGATGTTGATTTATTATGGAAATGGATGAATGAAAAATCAAAAAGATATGATAATTTACAACAAAAAGATAAAGATTATTATCATCAAGCAAAATATTCCTCGCCACCATTATCATCATCAACTAGACATAATCCACAACCATCATCAACACAATACAACGACAATAATAATGAATCGGATAATACTGATGACGTGAAAAGTAATAATGAAAAAGAAAAGTCTAAATCTCTTATTACCTCACAAAACCTTTACGAACAAATTGATGATTTAGGCAAATTAATGAATTTTGCTGAAGGTCATGTGAAGAAATTAGTTAATGTTGCTGAAGTTGAAAGAACTTCTAATAAAGATGGTGATGATGATAGAATACAAAATGAACTATAAGAACTTATATATTTTTACATCTTGTTTTTTTTCTTTTCTCACTCTTTTAACTTAATTATTATCTTGCATATATAAACATTTTATTGTAATTAAAAAAAAAACTGTATAATATTTTTACTTAATATAAACACTTAGAATTATTATTGCTTAACAAGTAGAAAGGTGTTGGACTAGAGTTAAGCTAGCCAATGGTTGATGTTGATTACGTGAAAATATCTGGCCACCTGTTTTCATTTGCTGCCATATAAGTTGAAATATAATGAAATTTCTGGAGGCATTGACATCTCCATTCCTATTCCAGGCTGTTACAATTTTTTGCAGTTGAGCACAGTATGCAGAGGACTATCCAGTTTTTTGAACGAATTTTAGAAGATCCTAACTTAATCCTTTCTTCAAGATACTTCTGATAGTATTATAATTCTTGGGTTCCATAGTAGACCTGATGTAAATGAGTTTCATATTAACTATTTTGTCTAGACAAATATCATGGTCACTTTGTCTGGTTTTGTTGCAGTATGCCCCATATACCATTTTTCAGCATAGTGGAAATTTGAAATGTTGCACTAATTTTTTATACTGTGCAACGTAGCTTTACAATACACGGCAAACATTCTGGCAATAAAAAGTAAGTGATAAACTGGATTTGAATTTGAT